>CAJNDS010000244.1:0-26116 GCA_905221605.1 Symbiodinium natans | reverse complement strand
TATTCTTCTTCATATTATTTTTACTATATTTTTGTTTAAAGTCATCTTTGTGTATGGTATCCGTCTGATGGGGCGAACGGGTGTGGGGGCGAACCGTCAACGAATGCCAGGCGTCCTGACGGGCTTGCTGCAGCGCCTCTGCGCGGGGAGCCGCGTTTGATTGACAGCGTGTCATTCGATGCTCAGGCACAAGTGTCCCTTGATTCTTGATAGTTAGATTCTTAGAAACACGTTCTCGCAAACTACATTTACTATCGGCGATCCACGCCTCAGAGTGCTGCTCAGCCAGATCTTGACCTGCAGCAAAATCAACACCCACCAAATTCTTCGCCAAATGCTTCGCCTAGTTCCGGCCGTCTCCATGAGTCGTGGGAGTGGTGCTTGTGTTGTATGTTCCAAGGGTTTTAACACTGGTTTCAGCGCCGCATCAGCTAGCCCAATGCTTCCCGAGAGCCAGGACTACAGCGAGGCCCGCAAAGAAAACAACAACCCAAGCCTTTTTTGTGCGTTGCCAGCCTCTGCGAACTTCTTCGCGCAAGGCCGACATCTTTTTCTCCATCTGGTCCTTCCTGAATCGTGGGAGCGCGGCACAAAGGCATGGCCAACTTGGCTCCCAACATATCTGGAAACTACACAATCCTACAGAAACTCTTCACCTTAGGCACCCGTAGCTATGCCTATAGCCGCAACTGCTCGATGTTACGCTTGTGCCAATGCTGGGGAAGCTTTTTGCCAAGGATCATGGACGCCTGCTCTGCCTCAGCTGTGGATCGTTCAGTTCCGCATTAGGTGATGCATGGCGGTAGAAACATTTGCACAAGTCTTGAGCAGATACAGGGGCGCCACTTTCGCTGGCAAGTTGCACTGCTGTGAGCACCATCGAGCGCATGCTGCTTCAGGTCCTGCGAGTCGCTTGTTGAAGCCCATTGTGGCAGCAGTCTGAGGAAACAAACCTGCTAAGATTGATACTTGTACTTGTATGTGTATGACTGTCTGATGGGGCGAACGGATCGAGTTGAACATTGCTTGCAGCTTGCACTCTCGAGGCAGCATCGTCAATGAACAGAAAGTGTCCTGACGAGCTTGTTGCAGCGCCTGCGCAGAGAACGGTTTGAGAGGGCAAGTTCTGCCAGTGCCACCGAGCGAAGGACGCAAAGAGTGCTGCTCATCCAAAATCCCCCGGACGTATTAGACTCGGATCACACTCAGTGACACTTAGTATCCTGCATGTGGCCGACGTGCTATTCCCTCAGAAACAGCCACCTCTTGATTCTTCTTGCCCAGATCTTGGAGGCCTTCGCGAAGCCAAGCCCTACGCGTCCCAACCTTCAAACCCTTGCAGGTCGAGAGAAAACAAACAGCTCACAAGCAGAGAGCGTGAAGTCACTCTAGCGACAAGAACCTGCTTTCAGCTGGCAATGTATCAAAACTGTAGCCTATCCCAAAGCCAACCTGACCGAAAAACTCACCGAGCTCGAAAAGCATGTTTCGATCCTAGCCTTAGCCTTGAGCACTTGAGCACTTGGGCACATGCACGGCCTTCCCGTATCTCCACACGAAGGGCAGCTGTTGCTTCTTCCAGGTCTTTCTTGGCCTTCCTGGTAGCAATGACAAGAACAAGTAAAGCAGTGAAAGCTGCGCAACCTGGCCGACGTTGAGATTCCCATCACAAGAACTCTCATAGATTGTTCGGCATAGTTTGGAGCAGCGGGCCAGAGTAAGGAGGAGCCGCAACTGGTCAACGCTTCACAATTCTTGCCGGCCCTTGCGGGTCTTGAAGCCAAGGGTCATGGACGCCTGATCTGCCTGGGTATTGGCAAACTGTGGCAAGCATCGCACAAACACTGTGCTGCCTCTCTGCGTAACTTCGTCCGTGCTGGCCGGTTGCACTTCTGCGAGCAGCTTCGAGAGCATGCTGCTCCATGGCCTGCGAGTTGCTTCTTGAAGCCCCATGTGCCAGCCGGCTACAGAAAAAAAACAAGCTGCAAAGACTCACAGGGACGTGGTATGACGTGTGATGGGTACCAGTGCCGCCAAGCGAAAGACTGGAAGACCCCAGCATGCTGTTCGTCCAGGCTTGGCTGGACGACTTGCCACACTCGCACAAACACTGGTACACACGTCCACACTTTCCCGTCGCCTCGAGACTCTTCTTAGCCAGATCTTGGAGGCCTTCGCAAAACAAAAGGCCGCATGTTTGGCGCTTTCAGGTGTGAGGGCCCAGAGTGTGTAACAACATGCTCTCACCCGGCTCTCACCCGTCGAACCTGATATCGAAGCATAAGCTGTAGCTTGCTTGTCCGCCATTTCTGCAGAATTGAAAACGCCACATCTCAGCCCCAAGCCCACTAACTTCACACAGTCTCGTGCTCTGAATTTTATCGGGTGCTTCTGGTCCTACGCTTAATCTGCATGCAGTTGGCCTTGCCGCATTTCTGATCGAAGAACTGCCGTGGCTTCTTCCAAGTCCCTTTTGGCCGCCCTGAGGCTCCAGCAACAAGAAACAAGCACAGCAATGACAAACTGCGCAAAGTCGCGCTTGGAGTCTTTTTTGCCAAGGATCGTGGACGCCTGCTCTGCCTGAGGCAGTCATGATGAACATGGGATCTACGACACGATGATGGGCGATACATAGTGAATCCCAGAAACTCTTGCAAGCATGACACAAAGGCTTTGCTGCGCTTCTCTGCAGTTGTGCCAATGCGGGCAAGCTACGCTTCTGCGAGCAGCTTCGAGAGCATGCTGCTCCAGATCCTGCGAGTGGCTTCTTGAAGGCCCTCGTGCCAGCTGTCTGCAGAGAAAACGATTGCAAACACGGATATGTGACAGGTCGAGTTGAACATCGCTCGCGCTCGAGGAAGCATCTATGAACGGCACGTGTCCTGACGAGCTTGCTGCAGCTCCTGTACGGGGAACAATTGAGAGGTTTCCAGGATGGAACGACCCACAGACACGTCCGCCTCTTGGTTCTTCTTGGCCAGATCTTGCAAGCCTTCGCGAAACAGTCTGTTATCCCTTAATCCAAGCAAACCAAGGCCGGCAAGCAGGGTGTATGGGAAGTCTGCATGCGCATGTTTGGCGCATTCAGGGCTGAGGGCCCAGAATGTTGTGGTCAGGTGCAGTTGGCCTTGCCGCATTTCTGATCGAAGAACTGCCGTGGCTTCTTCCAAGTCCCTTTTGGCCGTCCTAAGGCTGCAGCAACAAGAAACAAGCACAGCAATAACAAACTGCGCAAAGTCGCGCTTGGAGTCTTTTTTGCCAAGGATCGTGGACGCCTGCTCTGCCTGAGGCAGTCATGATGAACATGGGATCTACGACACGATGATGGGGGACACATAGTGAATCCCAGAAAACTCTTGCAAGCATGACACAAAGGCTTTGCTGCGCTTCTCTGCGGTTGTGCCAATGCGGGCAAGCTACGCTTCTGCGAGCAGCTTCGAGAGCATGCTGCTCCAGATCCTGCGAGTGGCTTCTTGAAGGCCCCCATATGCAGAGAATGATGCTCGAAGATTGACATGTTGATGGGGCGAATGGATCGCGATGAACATAGCTCACACCCAAGGAAGCATCCATGAACAGCTCCTGACGAGCTTGCTGTAGTGCCTGCGCGGGGAACAGTATGGCAGGGGTTCCGCCAGTGCCATGAGTGTTGTTCATCCATACTTCCCTGGACCACTTGCCAAACTCAGACCACACTGGTAGACACGCTTTTCCACAGACACTTCCATCGCCTCTTGGTTCTTCTTCGCCAGCTCATGGATGCCTTCGCAAAGCCAAGCCCTCACCCCTAAGCCTCAAGAGGTACGAGAAGATGGTGTGCGTTGGGTGTAGCATGTTTACCCTTGCAGGGTGTTTTGGGTCGATTGTCTGGTCAGGCATGACTGCAACCACAAGTGCTCACGTTCATTCTCGGAGTTAGACGCACCGTGCTCGTCGTTGCGATACGGTGACAACCTCTGAGGCTGTTGCTTCTCTTCAAATCATCTGCCTTCGCATTCGCAGATGAGCGGTGCACGCGCTTTTGTGGCTACAGTAGCGTGGAGGTCCTGAATGTCAAGCTTGGCGTGCCGGAATTTGTTAAAGTTGGAGTTTTTTTGTTAACTTCCAATTGAATCATGCGGATTTCGACATGTAAAGCAGGTTCAACATATCTGGCCAGGGAAGTCAAGAAGTCGGAAGTTCAAACCCTGCTATATGCGCTGGTGAAGAGAGGCTGTGCTTTGATGCCAACCTCCCCCCTCCCCCCGCCAAAAAAAAACTGAGGAGGCTAATTTGAATCAGTGATGTGGTAAAGCCCAACCTCTCCACGAAAATCGTCACGAAGCTCCTGGAGGGTGCAGAGATGACATCTTTTCTGCACATTCAGTACCAGCCTACCTGGAACCCGACATCCTCACGCCAACACGAGCAGGCGGAAATACAGATGAGCTTTGAATTAGAAAACAGTGCTGCCAAGAGGGTTTGGAGGAACGGTCCGAGACCTTGTGCCCGGCTTGAAAGCGCCAACCCCAACGTTCCCAACGATGGGACAAGTGCAAAAAGATGATTTTCAGAGCTGCAGGGAAATACTGAGGCAGGCACCTATAGCCAGAATTCAGGCAATGGCGTTACACAATTCCCCAAGAAGGGGCAGTGCCTCCATCTTTTGCCGCTGCTGCTTCGAGGTGGAGCTGACATCCTGGGAGGCTTCAAACCCTAAGCTGCCCTGAGCCGCCCTGCAGGTCTCGGAAAGCTGGACCACTGAGCGTACACATGCGTACATTACATATAGTTTGGTGCGCGAGCAAGATACGCAAGGCTGGCACAAGGCTGGCACCAGATTTGAAGCACGCGGGGGTCCTGGCTCAGCGTCGCCATCATCTGCTGGAGCTGCTTCCATTGACCCTGGTGCTTTGCATGTTGGGATGGACGACATGCCCCCGAAAGAAGGTATCAAGCCCGTGAGATGCCTTCGCCAGGACATCTTGCTTGGCCGTGGTGCTGGTCATGAAGCGAATCTCGGCCTCAGGGTCGAAAACACCGTTTGACGGTGCAACGGACTGCTTTTGTTACATTGACGGTTCATTCGCAAGCAAACCAAAATGTCACAATCCACCCGGAATTGCCTTGATCTCTTCGACTGCATCCTCACGGCAGTGTCTTCAGGATGCACGCAGCAAGCTGAATTCAATCTAACCTTGAGTTTGAGACTTGGCTCTGCCATTGTTACAGTGCTATGACACGCACAGCAGACATTGTTCAAGTATCCGTGCCTTTGGCATGACACCGGCTCGACGGCGTCTGCCGCCGTTCAATGGGAGCACCTCAAGCGGCAAAAGAATCTAATGCGCGACGGCGCGGGGCAGAACTTTCAGCATGTCCTTTGGCCGTGGCTTGGCTTAGTTTGTTTGCGGGCAACTCAGGAAACCACAAATCCCACAAATCATCCGTGGCCCAACCGCGCCGCATGCCAGGCCTAGCCTAAAGTTTGGTGCTGGGCTCCGCACAGGGAACTTCCCGCAAGCCTCTCCGGGCGTCTCTGCCGCACGCCGTGCGCGGGAACAGGAGCCAAGCTTGATTGTGACTGCGATTTTGAACAGGAGCCTAAGCTTGATTGCGACTGCGATTTTCACTGTCAACTGCATAAGAGCATATTCTTCTGATCAACAAACTCTGACAGGACATGAATTAGCGTTTTTTCTCGCCGCACGACTAATCGACTGAAAGAAGCCGTGCCTCTCATTGTGAAAAAGGAAATCGAAGTGTCACCTGGACCACGGTCATCGGAATTCAGGCAGTGAGCGTGGTTCGAGAGCCGGCAGGGGGCACTGAGCCCAGCCAGCCAATCGGCAATTGGAAAGAACAAACCACTGTCCACTCTGTTCCGCATTCTGGCCTCTTCAAGGCACGGCAACACGCAGAAACGCGAACGTGATTTTCTGGGCTTCGATGAAGCAGCGGCCGTCCAAGGTCTCGGCCTGACCTTTTTTGGCCTGGAAAAACGGGTTTCAGGTTTAGGGTTTGCGGCGCCCGAGACCCTAAACCCTAAACCCTAAACGACAAACCTAAACCATAAACCCTAACTCTTACGCTCGCGCACGGCCGGCAACGCTTCGGAAGGTCTCCGTAGGGAAAGAAGAGGTGCTGGGTGTAGGAGACGGGTTTCGGGTTTAAGGGGGAAGTTTATAGATCAGGCCGAGCAACCCAGATGATAATCCGGAAATCTAATGCGTGTTACTCCGGCAGGCGAGACGGCTGGCTTGTCATTGTAAAGGGAGGTTGCCAGAGCATGTGTGAGGTGTGGATTCAAAGCTGTGTGTCTCTCTCTCTATATATACGAAGTGAGCCGACTGACTGCGCAGCAGCAAATTACACATCTCGGCGATACGTAGCCGGCATATAACATGTGGTCAATAGTACAAGATCCCATCTCCTATGGTCGATAGATGAGAACCAAGCCAGACTTGTGCTTGCTGGATGCAGCACATGGGGCTGCAGCGCACATCAAGCAGCCTCACCTTGGGCTGCTGCAGGCGCTGCCTGAAGTTCGGCTTGTGCTAAATAAAACGATGCCACCGGAACCACATCCGAATTCAGGCAGCCGGCAGGTAATGAGCACAAGCCAGCCACCGGCAGTTGGGCAAAAGCCCTTGTCTACTCTGTTCCGCATTCTGGCCTCTTCAAGGCATGGCGGTGGAAAGTGCTTCCACTTCGGCAATGCGCAGAAACGCGATTTTCTGGCACTGAATACCGGGCAACCCGGATGATCAAGCTCTGCTGATCCGGAAATCTAGTCCGTGCACTCCGGCAGGCGACGCTGGCTGAGCGGCACATATCTTCACAGTCGAGACGCTTGTTCACAACACTCACAATTCCACTATTATACCTATTGAAAAGGTTTCTAAAGCAAATCCTTCTTCCTGATGAGACGGACTGAGTGGGACCCTTAAGCGTCTTGCTTATGAGAACAAAATACAAAATGTTTCCTACTGTGACCTGTTGAAAGAGAATCTAAAGCAAATTCTGCTTCCGAATGAAACCTATGGAAAGGAAAGGGACACTAAGGCTCATTTCTTAATATCTGTTGAGTGGGACCTGCTTCCCAATGGGATCTAGTGAATATGACACAGAAATCTACCCTGCTTCCTAGAGAGACCTGTGTTGGGCTACGAATCTTGCTTCCTATGGAGACCTATTGCCTGGGATGCTACAATGAGATCTATTGAGCGGACACTAAACCAAAGCAAATCTTACTTCTCAATGAGACCTATTGAATGGGACCAAATCCTGCTTCCCATTGAGACCTACTGAATGGGACACTAAAACGAAACCTTCTTCCCTATGAGACCTATTGAATGGGACACTGCAGCAAATCCTTCTTTCTAATGAGACCTACTGAACAGGACGCCAGATAAATCCTCCTTCCTCATGGAGATCTAATTATTGCGTGGGACACTGGAGCAAAACCCTGCTCCCAATGAGATCTATTGTTAATATGACACTAAAATACATCCGGCTTCCTAGTGAGACCTATAGATTGGGAGTCTTGCCTCCTACAGAGATGTACTGAAGCCCGGCCCGGCTTCCTTATGAAACCCAATAATCCTGCTTCCATCTGTTGAATGGGGCACCAAAACGAACTTTGTTTCCGATGAGACCTGCTGAATGGGACACGAAAATGGTCTATGGATGAAAAACAACGAAGCCGCCTGCCAGACTTGTGCTTGCCGGATACAGCACATGGGGGCTGTGGTGCACTTCAAACGTCCTCACTTTTGGGAAAAAAGGGATCAGTGTCATCTGGACTGCGGTCATCCGAATTCAGGCAATGAACGTGGTTGCGAATGGTCTGCACGGCCTCAGGTGGGCCTTGGCTGACAGCCAAGGCCCCGCTCCACACGCTGGTGCCTCGGATTTCAAAAGCTGTATCAGGGGCATGAAGAAGCCAGCTCGCCAGGCGGCTTCTGTAAGTGCAAGTGAAACTAGGCCTTGCCTCCGAATCACTGCCGTCATATGGAGCAGGTGAAATCCCGAGTACTTATGCATTGAATGAAAAGAAGATCCTGGACCGGAATGCGGTGAATGACATCCATGTCGAACCTTCTCTGCAGGGCTAGATGATGGGCAGCGAATTGCATCTGTGATCAGGAACTCTCGGCAAGGCGACAGGATCGTGATCCAGTTGCCTGGCGTGATGGGCCAGTGGGTAGCGATTTCGCTACCCAGGGTCCTGCGAAAGGGCCTTATTCAGCCTTGAGCTTCTGCCCCGATTGCTGCAAAATAGGGTGGCCTTGCCTTTCGGCGTAGAGACGGCCAAGGCCGCCAAGGCCCTCGGAAAATCTGTAGACCCGCACATCCAACTCCACAACCGCAACAGCTGACTAACCTTCAATTGCCTTACGGTCGCCAATGAGGAAATCCCACACGCATCGCAACACAAGTGATTCGGTCAAAATCATATCACAAGTGGAAGGAGTACCATGCGCAGGGATACGGTAATGCCCAAGAATCCCTCTCTCTTCTCCACGGGGCTATGCCCCCCTCACGGTTTCTGCGCCCTTCCACGCAGGCACATGCTACAGAAAGGACTCCAGTGGGGCATCAAACGATTCCGGTGACCCGAGGATCCATCGACTGCTAGTTTGGACCACTGGACGCAAAGCCCAATTTCTGCCCTGGACTTGACAACGCTTTGATGCAGTGAGCTGAAGGCCATTGGGTGCGCACAGGTCTTTCTGAGCTACTCAATGTTGCTTCGTTTTGCAAGGGCAGGGACTTCTTTTCTCAAAAAGTGGGGTTGATGTTAGATCTTCAGGATAACGCAGCGCGCTCAGGACAGCAGGCAGTACGCTACTCAGGACCACAGGCAGACAGTACAACAGGCGGCAGGCTCAGTTGGCAACTGTATTGGAACGCGGTTTTCGTAAGGCAGGGCTTGGGAAGTTTAGGCGAGCGACTGCGCCGGAACGCGGTGTTCATAAGCAGGTGAAGGGAGGCTTTGGCAGGCAACTGTACCGGAATGCAGGTTTCCAGGCGTTCTGGCTGGCTGGGACAAAGAAAGCAAGTCTCACTCACTATGGCCACTAGCTGGTCTGAAGGGGTTCTCCAAGCTTGGATGGTTGGCGCCAGGGTGGGCCCAGCTGAGTTGGGGCCAAATTTCCGCAATATGGAAGGCAACGGTCGACGAGACCGTCTCTCACGTTAAGTCGAGTTTTGAGGGACAGGGTGGGGATGATCGAAGAAATGCAATATCCTTTTTGTGAGGGTCTCCATCTTCGTTCCGCCCGAACTCTTCTTTTTGTGATCAGAGGGTCTCAGAGGCGCAGCTTGTACTGCGGCCGTGGGTTCCAGGCGGCTATCAGTACCTGCATGAGGCTCTTAGACTGCTACATGGCTCAGTAAGGCTTGAGGGTTTGGGCTCAGCAGGTTCATGCGAGTTAAGGCAGCTAACTTTCCAGGATTTGCCAGCATGTTCTGCCACCGCTCCCTGAGTTGAGTATGGTTTTGTTAAGATGCTTTATGCTTAGGGCTGAGGGCTTAGGGCCCTTTTGGGTTTAGGGTTTAGGGTTAGTATGATAGTGCAGTGTACCTGTCACCCAAAGGCCTCCTTGCTGCTGTTGTTGAGCTCATTGTCCCAGCATGCCAGCTCTTCCAAGGCCTTCAGCTCCCTCAGAACACACACCAAAGCCTGGCAGAAGGTAAAACTCTGAAAGCTCTTGCCCTTGGCTCAGGGGTTCTACTCTTGTCCAAGCTAGGCAACAGCTGCGAGGTGACTCGTGCCAGGCTTGCTTGCTGCTGTACATCACTGCAAAGCAAAAAACCATGCGAGCGGTGAGCCGAGGTCTTTCTAGAACTTGAAGCGTGCCTCTGCGGCGGCATCTCCGAAGGTGCAGCTGTGGAGGTTGAGGTGCTTCAGTCCCTTGATGCCTTCGATCGTCGTCGAGAGCGCCTTACTCATCTCGCTTCCAAGCTGCTGTTTCAGAGAGAAGGCTCTTCTCTCAAACACAAGCTGCAGATCGACTGAAGCGTCTCACTCTGCTCTGCCTGCATTCCGCCGTCTCCGATGCTGTTCAGGGAAAGGTCCAGGAGCTCCAGTGCAAGCTTGCGTTGGAAGGCAGTGGCAAGTGCCTGGCAGATGGCACGCGCCCGCCTTGTGACAACGCCTTTGAGCCTCTGAGCAAGAAGCTTGCCCGTAGACTAGCCTGCATTAAGCTACCTTCCCGGCTGTGGCACCTCTGCTCCACGCTTCCCAAAGGAGTTGCTTCCGAGGTTGAGATGCTTTAGCCGCTCAAGGTTCGTGAGGACTGACGACAATGCCTTGCCGCCATGCTCTTTTGTGCAAAATGCAAACACCCGCTAAAACTCAGAACGTGCACCGTGCGTCGTGCGTCCACGATGCAGCTAATGAAGCTAACATAAACTAATGCGTCTCAGGACCTGCAAGCCGCTGTCTCCGATGCTGTTCGTGCAAAGATCCAGGAGCTCCAGCTCAAGCTTTCCCTCGAGGGCGCTTGCAAGGGCCTCGCATACCGCTCCCATGGCGGGCATCCCTGAAGCAATGACACTTTATCATTTCATCATTCTACTTCATCTGGCTCAAGCTGCCCAAGGCGCATCCTCTCAATTCGAGGCAGGAGAGGGTTTATTGCACATATGGATCCTTGAAACTTGTGGAGTTGTCGTTCGCCGCGCGCGGTTGCACGTGGAACGTTGATGGACCCGCAACCAGAACCCCGGAAGCAACTGGGGGTCGTGGATGTCTGAACACATCCGAACACACAGTACATCATAGTACACCAACATTTGCCCGCCTCTGCGCCAGCGTCTTCAAGGTTGTTGCTGCTCAGGTTCAGGTGCTTCAACGCGCTGAGGCTCTCGAGGGTCGGTGACAGAGCCTATGCAGGGCCTATGCTACACATCGACGTGCCCAGGGGCCCCCCTACAAGAAACACTTTCTGAGCAATGCCTCCATGCTTCTGTCTCCAAGGCCAGTGGCGCGAACGTCGAGGAACTCTAGCATAAACTTCTGCTGCAAAGCCCCAGCGAGGGCCTTGTTCTCGGAAGGTGGCCACGCAAAACACTCCGCCAAGTGCTCGTAATGCCCGCTAAATATAGCCAAATGCCCAATGTCACCCGAGCTCGGGACTTGCGCCCCAGCGTTTCCAAAAAGGTTGCCGCAGAGATTGAGGTGCTTCAACACCGTGAAGCTTTCCAGGACCGGCGACAGGGCCTTGTGCAAAGCAACGGAACCTGTCTGGCTGCCATTGAAGCATTCATTACCTCGTTTTTGTTTTCTTCAGCAGTGAGCCTGCGTGCGAACAGTCGCGAAGTACCGACTTGCAGCTTGGTAGTATGTGAGGTGTGTGTGTGTGTGTGCAGTGCGTGAACCACAGGTTGCCAATGTGGCTCAAAGTGTCCCAAGACGGGACAGCCAAACAGTTGTGCGACTGTGGTCCGAAGTTTGTGTTCCACCCTCCTGAGGCATGTGGCCCGGCCTCGCTGTTGCTGGATGATCGGCAAACTGGATTTGAGACTTAAACCCCCCCCCTCCCATGGACAGCAGGAGCTGCGAACCAGCGATAAAGGAAGGAGACCGTCCTAGTGCCATGTGTACCGATAAGCCTGTTTGGTGTGCATGTGGGCCATCCTGCTTGTGTGCCCTCATGGGACCAATGTTTCACCAATGTTTCAGTGTTGTGAACCGACCTCGAAAACTTATAAGAATTATGCCGGCGAAGACCCCAAACAGTAAGATTGCAGATCAAGGGAAAGCGGCATGAAGCAATAACGCGACACGTAGAATTCGGCAGGCCGAGTTTACAATCAGACAAATTGGGCTCAGTATGGAGGCGTGGGTTTCAGGCTTCTCTTTGCAGCTGCCAGGGGTCGGAACAACCCTTTCCCAATCCAAACGATGGATTGACATGGATGTCCAAGCGCTGCCCACATGCATTTTGCTAAGCCTGAAAAATGCGTTTGGTCTTGCTTTCTACATTTGCAACGCCATGCTCTCTCTTTCTGTACTTTTTCAAAGGCGAAAACAGCTGAGTGCATTTAGGCACGCGCGAAAAATGCAGTTGCGCGTTCGCCTCTTCTGTACGCAGCTTGTCTTTACGACGAAAGATCAGCGGTTAACTCAATTTTATTGTGGTTGTGGAAGGAGCAAGCTGCGCGAATGCATTCTGCCCGCTTTGAAAAATGCACCTGAGCATGTTCTTCCTGATTCTGGGTCTGTTTCGGTACTCCTGCAAAATGTCGAGCATTGTTCTAAACACGTTTTTCAATTCCTACAGCTACTCTTATGCACAGAAAACACGTCAGAAGAATCGAATACGTCATGAGCCAGCAGAAACCAAGACTAGACATGATAGGAGTGCCAAATGCATTCTTCGGGCGACGAAAAATGCATTTGGAATGCCCTAGAAATGCATGTCGGGTAGATGTTGGTCGTAAAACACCAATCTACTTCTGCATCGCTGATCAAGACTTGAGCATCGTTAGCCACGTCGCATTTCATGATGCGCTCGGCTCAGTATTCCTGTGCACGCACGAACATACTTCTGCATCGCTGATCATTTTGCAGCGGTCGTACTCTCATGTCTTCGGCAGAAGTCTTTGCGATCTCGTGAGACATGCGGTGCAAAGCATCAGCTGCATCGCTGATCATACTGAACAGGGATTGAAAGAGAAAGTCAATGCCTCCACCTCCCAAAGTAATGCCTCGGGCGGCGAGGGCGGGAGACTTGAGCATCGTTAGCCACGTCGCATTTCATGATGCGCTCGGCTCAGTATTCCTGTGCACGCACGAACATACTTCTGCATCGCTGATCATTTTGCAGCGGTCGTACTCTCATGTCTTCGGCAGAAGTCTTTGCGATCTCGTGAGACATGCGGTGCAAAGCATCAGCTGCATCGCCGATCATACTGAACAGGGATTGAAAGAGAAAGTCAATGCCTCCACCTCCCAAATCATCCCAAATCAGGATGTGAACCACGTAGATGACGGATCTGTAAGCAAGTAGGGGCTGGCCAAGGCCATGCCGAGGTCTGAGCAGAGCTTGGCCGGGTAGACCTCCGCCACCGACGATCCTTTGGAGCGGCGATGTGGCAGGCCTGTGCATGAGCAGAGGCCTCGTCCTGAGCAGAGTTTACTTTCAAACCTGCGAAGATCAGAACAGTCCAGATTGCCAAAGACAAAACATGTGCGAGCGCGCCATGGTCTGTGATATTGACACAAGTCGATGGCCTGGTAATGAACATGAGGACGCTGGAGGAGCTCCTGCAATTCAGGGAGATGCCACAGCTTACTGCTCCAAGGACCTGCGATGCACCAAGGGAGAGAGAAACGATCAAGCCATGCCACGATGCGCAACGCAGCCCGAATAGTCTCATTACCCTGTTGCACTTTTCGACAATCTTGTTCCGACAAAAACTCGCCAGGCATCCCCCATGGATGTGCCTCATTTCGTGTTGCCGCTGTACGATCTCGAGTACTTGAGAAAGAACGGCAAGGAACAGCTAACATGGCACCGAGCACTTCGGAACGGAAGATTGCTCTTCGGAGATTGCGCAGAACTTTCTGCGACGTCAGGTCGTAGTCTTTGCCTTGCCGGGTGTCCCATTCAAAAGATCGAAATCCCAAGCGTCGAAGCGCCCGAGCCACGCCTCCTCTGCCGCTGAACAAGTCGAGGAGGTGGCGCCCTCGATGCTTCGGCGTCATGGTGGACCAGGTGGGTTCCATTTGCCGAGGATAATATCCCCGAGACGTTCTTCGCACAGCTGGCAGTGCGTCCTCAGCTTTTCTGGAAGCTCGAGGAAGGCAGACGCCAAACGTCCTGACTTCTCGTACCTGAGGACGGACTTGCGACTTTTCCAAGTGCCCCTTCGCTGGACCTCGTGCTGGGTGCGGAGGTTTCTGGCTCGGTCGATGCTCGGGCCGGAGTGGCGCATCTGATACGGGGACAGACTCACACCCAGTGCGGCGGTCACGTCGCTGAACACCTTGACGAACTCGCCGTAGTTGAAATCCCAAAGTGGCGTGGACGCGTGCTGTTTCTTGAGCGCTGCGAAGACGATTGGCCCCCAAGAAAGGAGGTACGGTGAGTCCAAGATCAGTGAGGTGTCGAACTCCCCTGTCTTTGAAGGTTCCCCCAGATGCTCCGGGGAAAGAAGCAGACTCCACTCCTCGAGTGTGTGGCGCACTGGGCTCACTAGCGAGTACACTGTGCACCGAAGCAGCTCGGACGGCCTCGCATAGCTTGAGAGCGCCACTGCGGGTGAACCCGCGCCTTCGCAGCTCTGCCGCCACCGCGGCCCACACAGCCAGCGGGTACGGTTTTCGACTGCGGCCTGGACACAGACGATGCCATCCCTTGAGACCTCTCCAGGACCTGGGCAGCTTCAGGCTGCCACGCTTGCCATACTCTGGGTTGGCATGCAGGAAACCCGCCAACAACTTGTCTCCTCTGTGCGGTTGCTCCCCCGCCCAGAACATGTCGTTGAGGTACGTCACCATGGCCGCATCCACATCGCTGCTGGTTGCGAGGCTTAGTCGGAGCCGCTTCACGAAGGCCTTGAAACCCACCACCTCTTTTCGGTAGTAGGCCTGGACCTTCTGAGTGACGGCCTGCTCCTCGAGGAAGGTGCTCCCTCTCTGAGCTGCCGCTTCCCGTGCCTCTAAGTACTTTCGGAGCCGGCGGCGCACACGCTTTGCCACCACTCGCTGCCTTGGTTTGACTTCTGCACGGTCCTCGGACTCTGTCGTGGATGAGGACGTACTCTCGTTTGTTTGCTTGATGCCCTGGACCTGTTGTAGCTGTTTTTCCGTCTGAGGGAGCTCCGTTCTTCTTGATGGAGGCGTCACCAGAGTGTCCCCTAGCGATTCTGCCTTCAGGGCCCTCTTCGAGGGGGGCGCAGGCTGCAGCGCAGGCTTTTCCAGCTGTCGGCCTCTCTTCTTTGCCGCTGACTTTACTGTTGGCCTCGGACTCAGCTGCCTCTTTCTCGAACCTTGGGGCAGCACGAGATGGCCCATCGGCAGCATTGGCTTCAGAGGGGACCCATCGCACGGAGGTCGAGACGTTGCGCCCTAAGCAGTACGCCCCGAACTTCCTGATCACCTTCAGAACCCCGAAGTGACGACTACGACAACGTTCGAAAGCAAGACTGACAGCCATATTGTCCACTAACAATAGTTGTCTCATATCACGACCGTGCCTGCTGCAGACAACCCGCTCCAGAGACATGAGGAGGGCGCGCGACTCAAGCTCATAGATCCCTTCGCCTTCTTGAAACCTCCAGCGCCCAGCCCTCTTGACGTCCCACAGGTCCTTCCTGAGGAGGCTCGCCGGAACTTCGGCGAATTCCCGTGAGGCGGCCCATCCAGCTGATGCCAGGAGCTCATCGTCGACCTCTGAGTGACTTTCCAGGTCAGCATGCAAGGCCTCCAGCGCAGACTCCCGAGCTGAGTGGCCCGCGCGTCGCTTGAACCTCTCCCTCTCAGAGAGCCGGCCCACAGCGGACACCGCAGCTTTGGGTGCCTTGCAGGTACAGACGCCATATCCCTCTAGACTGGCATCGCTGGCAGAGATCAAGTCGTTCCATTGTCTCCACCAGTCACTACGGCAGAAGATTAAGGCCCCGCGCGCTGCCTTCAGCTCCTCGATGACGCTGGGCCATAGCTTTGCCTTCTCCAGATAGTGGCGCCTGACGAACCGGTAGCAATGATGGAAAATTGAAAGCAGCGGACGATTCACCAGGAAAGCATACGTCAGGTGGCCTATGACAACCTCCAACAGCCGTCCCGTGGATCGCCCCCGCGTCAAGAGCCCATCGAGCGCCTTCCGGATACGCAACGCTCTATCTGGCTTCACCTGTGTGCTGCGAGCTTGCATGTCCAATCGACACCCCAGGGCTTCGGCCTGGCCAAACATGACCTCGCCAGGGTGCAAGAGCAGGCCGCGCGCATTGAAGGTGTTCTCGACCTCTTTGAGGGACTCCGAGACATACCTGCGGTCAGTCGACATCAACCCCAAGTTGTCCACGTACACATAGTGGTAATCTCCTGAAACCCCGGCCTGGTTCTCCTCCAGGTTCGCCTGGATAACGACGGGGTCGCTTCGATCGTTCACCAGCCTTGAGTGGGCCAACCTGGGTATTGTTGCAATAAGATTCTCGTTAGCGGACTGGGCAAAATACAGCGACCAACTGCACCCCATGCAGAGCGGGCGAGGGAAGGGGAAAACGAGCTGCTCAGGATGCACCCATTGCCCGTCAACCTCTCCCCCATCCCTCATCACCCACTTCAGCGGTATAGGGTCCAAGCAGAAAAACTTTCCCAACCATCTCGGTTGGATCATCCTGTGGAAGCAATCTTTTACATCTGACAGTCCTACATGCAGCCCGACCCCGTTGATGAGCGCCTCGAAGTCCATGCCCGAGCCCGGGTCAATCTCAATCTCGATGCGGGCAAAGGCCTCAGGAGTACAAAGTCGGACAGCAGGGGGATCAACAAGTCTAGCGTTAGCTCGCCTTCCATCGATGATCAATCTCTGCTTGACACCGTCCGACTTCTTGACGAAAAAGGCCCCAGCCCTCTCAGCAGGAACCAAGGTCAGGTCGAGGAAACCGATGCGGTACAGCTTCTGAATGAATTTACGATACTCTTTTAGACTTCCCCTCAGAACCGGATCCCAGTATGGAACAATGGTGCAGTCCTCAGGAGTCTCACGAAGCATGCGCTCAGGAGCTTCTAGGTGGCGACGGGCGTCTTGAGGTAGAAGATCGAGGATCTGAGGTGAATCATGTAAATCTTCAGGTAGAGAGACGCGCTCGCCCATGAAACTCGCCAAAGTTGACGGGAGTCCCTGATACTCAGAGCTTCCCTTGAGCAGCTCTCTAATGGCTGCCTCACCGGAAAGCGCAGGCAAAAAACTGGCCTCGGAGCGAACTGATGATCGCGCCAGCGCCTGCACTCTCTCCAAGACTTCGCTTTGCAGCCTTGAAGGTGGAAAGGTAGGGGTCGATGAGGACGAAGTCCCCGACATCCAGTTGAGGAGATCAACCCCTTGCCGAAAGTATTCGAATTCAAGCTTTCGCCGTCCCTGCCTCTGTGCGCAGCGGCGGCTCACCGGCCTTCTTCCCACTCAGGGCGAGGAAGAGGGAAGAGCCGATTCCCAGGGCTGCTAGAAGAAGGCGACCTCCCCCCTGGGCAGGCGGCCGCCGAACCATCCATCATGGGCTGTGCGGGGCCTCCAGCCCGCGGCTGGCGCGGCCCCGGCCCCGTCCACGACCCCCGCCACCAGGGAATGCTTCCTTGCCTGTGAGCTCGTCACCATCGGGCGGCTGTGGGCCCCGACGAGCGTCCTTCATTTTCTGTCTTGCAGTCTGCAGTTCCTTCTTTGCCTCGCTTGGCCGCCCAAGCGCGCAGCTCGGGCGAAACCAGATCGTCGGGAGAAAAGCTCCCGGTGAAGAGTCGGGCGTGGCCCCACTCGGGCCCTGCCGCGCTCCCCGAGGCAAATGCCTCTACGATGGTTTGAACACGTCTGGAAGCAGCTTCAAAGCTCGCAAGGCTTGGAAGGTTAAGTTGATCGTAACTTCCCCCCAAATAAATGATCTCGATGAGGGCTCGGAGCTCGTGGGCAGTTCGGTCGTGCTCCGCCACGTTGTGCTTCTTCATCCACAGCTGCATCCATGAACGGGGCTCACCGCCGTGCTTCAAGCAATGCTTTAACATGTGGAGTGTGCTTTGGGGACCCTGGTGCGGCCAATCGCTGAAGATGGATGAGCTCGAATCCTGAACCACTCGTCTCCAGTCCCTGTATCGTTCACCTTGGGAGTCGTACTCGACCCACAAGGTACGGGCGTCATCGACCTCGGACGGCTTGACCTTCTCCTCCGTGATCTGCGTCTCCGGCTCGTCAAGACTCCCAACGCCCAAGGCCTTGTCGATTGACACTGCCTCGGAGACTCCCAGCTCGAGCTGTCGCCTGGACAGCCATTCGTCGAAGGCATCATCCTCGACTACTTCGACTCGAAGCCAGCGGCCCTCACGGACGATCACCCCATCTGTGTCGGACAGGCGGAGATCGTCGCCTTGTAGAGCCCGCACTTCCATTCCCAAAGTGAAAGAACCTCTGGGATCAGCCACTCTCCATCTGGAGCCCGCCGGAATTGGTCCATGTTGTACTGCAGCCCGTCTAGGTCCTTTCGCTGTGACCCGAAACCGAGGCTGAAGCCAACCCTCCAATCCCACCAGGCTTCCATCGGCCAGAAGCACCTGTCCAGTCCCGTCACCAGGGAGCCTTCCATGGGCACTGCGATGGGCCTCATGGGCCTGCCTCACGTGACCCTTCAGCTCTGCATCGTCCAAGGGCTTCTTGAAGCGATATACGCCTCGCCTCAGATTAGCCAGGGTGCGCACTCCAAAGGGGACGTGGCGAACTTTGTCTGGACCATCCTTGGCCTTGCCCAAGAGGGATTCTTCGTAGACGTCCCCATCAGGGGTCAACACCCACCAGGTTCCAGCTACCAGACCTGGAGCCAGGACAATCCGCTCATGCCACACGTCGTCGTCCGTGTACCAGACAATCACTTTGGCACCAGCATCATAGTCAGCCGACATACTCAATGATTCCGCCGCCTCTGCGTCGTGGAGAGCTTGCGGGCCCGGCCTCTATCTTCGCTCGTGACCTCGACACTATCCAGGATCTGATGCCCAGGGCGGAGCCCACAGTGATCAAAGATGCCCCTGCGCCCTGCCACAACCACGACTGGTTCCAATGTCCTTGGGTCGTGCCTTCGTGGGTCCTGTTCTCACTATGAATCACCTCCACTCGGCACTCACACACGCAAGGTTCAGGAGGTGGGAAGCAAGTGAGCGTGGGAGCCTTTCGCCCCAAATCAAGCCAGTGCGCAGCCCAAGCGACCAATAGCGCTTCCCATCGCATGGCCTTACTATCCTTTCAGACTTGAGCATCGTTAGCCACGTCGCATTTCATGATGCGCTCGGCTCAGTATTCCTGTGCACGCACGAACATATTATTTCTTATTGTTGTCGTTTGTTTTTCATGCTGTAATGGAGCAAACCGAATAGACATGGATGACCAGATGTTGCCCGAATGCATTTTGCCAGGCCTGAACAACGCATTTGGTCTTGCTTTCCACATGTGCAACGCCGCGTGCTCTTTCTGCACTTTTTCAAAGCGAAAACAGCTGAATGCATTTGGGCACAGGCAAAAAATGCCTTCGGACTTTGGTTTCTTCCGTACGGGGCCTCTGTCGTTGACACAAAAGTCAGCTATCAAGCGAGTTTTTTATTGTGGTTTTGGAAGGAACAAGCTGCGCGAATGCATTTTGCCTGCTTTGCAAAATGCATCTGGGCATGTTGCTTCTGATTTTATAGGCCCCTCTTCGGGAATTTTGCGAAACGGTGATTATGGTTCCAAACGCGTTCAAATCCTATATATAGATGTTCTATGATGTTCTTATGCGCAGAAAGACATGAAATTTCAGCCGGCAGAACCCAAGATTGCAACATGATAGGAAACCAGTGCCAAATGCGTTTTCGGGCGACGAAAAATGCATGTGGAATGCCCTCAGACGCATGTCGGGGAAATGTTGGTCGTAAAATACCAGATGTCCAAGCGCTGCCCGAATGCATTTTGCCAGGCCTAAAAAACGCATTTGGTCTTGCTTTCCACATTTGCAACGCCGTGCTCTCTTTGTGCACTTTTTAGAAGGCGAAAACAGCTGAACGCATTAGCGCGGGCGAGGTCGCTCACCACGGGCCCGAACCGCGAGACACCCGCCCGGCCCCATTGCGCTCATGGTCGGAGACCATGGGAGACCACGAACCCAAGCGCGCGACACCCTCTCAACCCCTGTCGCTCATGATCGGAGAGGAGACCGTGGAGATCACGACCCGGACCATTGCGCTCATGAGCGGAGACCATGGGAGACCACGGACCCAAGCGCGTGACACCCTCCCAAACCCCTGTCACTTCCAAAACCATGAAAACCATGGACCGCGTGACACCCACCCGGCCCCATTGCGCTCCATGCGTCCACGGACCCAAGCGCGTGCCACCCGTCTAGCTAATCGCGTGGCACTTTTTTCTGAGGAGAGCGCCCCAAACAGTTCCTTTTGGGGAAAAACCACAGGCCCGAAGCGCGTGAGGACCAAAGGCCCGAGCGCGTGACACCCACCCGGCTCATGTTGGCCGCAATTGTGCTCATGATCGGAGACCGTGGGAGACCGCAGGCCCGAAACACGTGACACCACAGGCCCGAGCGCATGACACCCGCCTGGCTCATGATCGGAGACCATGGGAGACCACAGGCCCCGAAGCGCGTGACACTCACCCAGCCCCAATTGGCCCCAATTGTGCTCATGATCGGAGACCATGGGAGACCGCAGGCGCGAGCGCATGACACCCGCCCGGCCCCAATGGCCCAATTGTGTTCATGATCGGAGACCATGGGAGACCACAGGCCCGAAGCGCGTGACACCCATCTGGCCAAGCGCGTGACACTTTTTTTTTTCTGAGGAGAGGACCCCAAACGGTTCCTGTTTGGGGAAATACTTCGCAAGAGTGAGAAGCTGCACTGCACTGGGTTCCGCGGCCTGCATTCCTCTGGCCCCAATGCTGTTGGCACACAGGTCAAGAAGCTCGAGCTTGACCTTGTCCACAAGGGCTCTCGCAAGGGCCTGGCAGGGTTGCTCCCGTGCGAGCTCTTTGACACAGTGTACACACAGTGCACGGCTGTCTGAGCCATGGTATCTGTTTAATGAGGTTGATGCGTTCCTTCTGTCAACGCAAAGCCAAAACATGTCACAACTCGCTCGCCAGCTACCAAACTCCGACATATTCTGCCTCCGGAATGAGATGGTTTTCTTTCAGACATGGACGTCGTAATGCTCGGACATGGCTTCTCTGGGGAAAAAGACCGGCAACGCACAAAACAACGAGCGGAACTAACAAGCGCCGTGCTTGGCCACGACTTGCCACGACACTGACGGCGATTGTACTCCCAGATTCCAGTACATCGTAATTCCCCTCGCCTTGACTATTGCAATGGCTGTGACAGCTACTGTGTTTTGTCCTAGCACAAGTGCTACTTTTTCAACAGCTACAGTAACTTCTTCTACTACTGCTACATCGAAAAGAAATACAAGTGCTGGTGCTCCTACTGAGTCCTACTGCTGCTATTTGCGTCTGTTTGCTATTATGAATCACTGCCCGGAAGAGTCCGTCCGCCTTTGCGCCCGCGTCCCCAATATGGTTGCCGTGCAGGTTCAGGCGCCGCAGGGCCACGTGGCTTGCGAGGGCCGGTGCGAAGGCCTCACAGTCCCACCAGTGTAAAATAGTGCACTGCCTTAGTGTAAGTGTCGAAGAGAAAAGCATTTCTTATTTATAGAGCCGCAGGATGAGACGCGGCGGTGGAACGTTGTATCAAGGTTGGTGTCTGAACCTCTGGATGAGCATGTTTTTCAGCCGGCCTGCATGCGCTGGTTTCCGAGTTTGTCGGCCTCCGCGAAGTGCCCGATGGTGACGTGGTCGATGAGTTCCACGATCTCAAGAGAGGACATTCCCTGGAAGGCCGTAGCCAAGCCCTGGGGCGCATTGCATTTTGCACCAGCAGGCTTTCCACTACTGCTACCGCAAGCATTCAGCACGAGCCTTGTAGACTTTCGTGCGCGAAGCTGGCAGGCGGGCCTTTCGTGTGTAGACTAGTGGAGGTGCAACTCTGAGATGACGTATTGCCAACAGTCAGCCAACACCAAAACACAAGACACTGGGGCACATGCTGACTAAAGCGCTGTGCCTCAACGCAGCTACGGCAGCTACAACAACTCCTGTTTTCGGCCTTCGTAGAACTGTTGCTGTCGAAGTAGACCTCATGGACATTGCCGGCCTACAGCGCAGTTTCACGGCGGCACGCGCATCCAATGCACGACGTCACTCGACACCTGCATAGCTTGCATAACGTCGGTCATCATGTGCTCGACGACTGGGTCCAACAGCTTGATAGACGCGTTTTGGGCGAGGACCTGAAGCAACTCAGCTGCTGTCCCTATCCATGAATCAAACATCACCGTGCCTCCGCGAAAGAGCGGCCAACATAGCCGCTGTCGCCGTTCATGCCAATGCGGAGCCCAATACGGTTTTGGCACCCTTGGATCTCTGCCACGGCCTGGAACGTCGCTGCACCGACTTGCTGCGATACCTTGTGACAAGCGATCTGGCCTCGAGCCCGTCTCTGCCAATGTGATTGTCAGCCAAGCTAAGGAGTTCAAGTGCTGCAATCTCATCGTTCAGACATGCCGCGGCCACCTGCAGAGCAGCTCACATGAAGGCCAAGAAGCAGGCCCCAAAAAAACGGCATCTGAACAGCAACCTCAGAGTCTTCAGTCCTTGGCTCCCGCATCACCCAGCTGATTGTGGTCTGCACGCAGCTCCTTAAGCGTGGGGATCCTCAAGATCGTTGCAAAAGCCTCGGCCATTGCACTGTGTTGCTGCTATGACATGGTACGACTTATCAGAATGGGCCTTGTGATACCAACATCTTTGACGCTCTGAAGGACTCTTCCTGCTCTACGTTTATTTCATCTTACGGCCCTGCTGTTTAAATCTCACCTCTCGCTCAACTCCACCAAAGAAAGCTCGAAAGAAGCTTGGATTCAATAAATCCCCAGCCTCACAACTGGCTTCTCCAATGGCATTGTCTCCCACATCCAGGATCTCCAGGCAAAAGGCGTCAGCCAAGGCGCTTGCCAGCACCTTCCGCAGAGAAGGAGGCGAGGAAGAGCAGCACGGTAAGAGTAAACCAGTCAATTCAAAAGATGTAGGACCGTAGGAGGAGCGTAGGAGGTGGAAGATGATGTGTGAAAAGATGGGGGAAGCCTGGAATCCGACATCGCCCATGCTGTTCTGCTGCAAGGCCAGGCTCACCAGGGTCATGTGCCCAAGCTGCGATGCGAGAACCTGGCGACTCCCGCTAGAGGCGTTCCAAGAGCAAAAGCACAAGCCAAACTGCTACATACTGTTTCATACTGCTCTTCAGCCGTCTGATGTGCTAAAGGACAAGGATGATCTGATAGAAACGTACTTCCCTCATGCTGCCTCTTGTCCTTTCTGCGGCTTCCTGCTCTTGAGTCTCCGTCACAGTGGGCTTGCGGAAAACTACCGCCATATTAGCTGTCGGGAGAGGAAGTGAACCAAGGTGAAAAAAGGTCTTGTGAGGCTTGCCGAGGCTTGAAAAGAAGACGCCCACAGTGGAGTCATAGAAGGTAGCCTTCAGCGAGGATTTGAAGCCCAGCAAGAAGGCCACCGCCAAAGTCCGAAGTACCCGAAGGGGTAGGTCACCACCCTGTCGGGAACCCGGCTGTGAGAAACGGAGCAGCCGATATGGAGCTGAGGTCATGGCGAAGACGCCGGAGATGTTTGGGCAACGCGGGTGAAGGGCCGACCGTCTGGGCCTAAACCTGTAAGGTGCGCGTGGGGTCCTCCGAATCGAGATTGCCAACAGGAGAGTAAGCGCGTTTTTAAACTGGTATTGCAAGTTCATGGAGACCGGGGAAGTCTCTACGAATGCAGGGCTGAGATGGTGGCCAAGTGCTGGTCTTCGGCACTCAAGAACCTGAGGGGTCACCCCGACGGAAAAGTCTCGAACAGCGGAGGTTCGGGCATGTGCGCCCCAAAACTTCATGTCGGGCACTGCCTTGATGAGAAGTGTTGTGGCACTGCGTCAAGTCAAACTCTGGCCCATGAATTCGCATGGCGTCCTCATAGCATCGGGAGTCCTCAAGCGATCCCCCGCCCCAGCAAAGAGGTCCAGGTAGTACCGGCCATGATGCTTCTTCAGGGCAGGGCTGGCGGCGCCTCCTTCTGTGTTGGATGACATCTGCCCTATGCTGCCCTGCCCACCCCAACCCGGCCCTACCTACCCTGCCCTGCCCTTGCGCAGTTGCCAAGGCGCATACCCAAGAGCTCCTTGTCCCACTGTTGGATAGATACAGTGGCAACCGAACACCACCTTAGTGCTATAGGGCTTTTTCCGAATGCCAACGTGTGCGAGTTGGAGACAAAGGGTCGCCAAGAGCGCCTCCAACTTCATTGCGTGCCCTACCTTACCTTTCAGTCTTGAGCATCATGAGCTTTTGCAAAACCTGTGAGTGACGACGAATCGGATGTCGGGCTCAGATGTGCGTGATAGCGGATGTGCGTGACAACGCATAGGACCTTCAACTAACCCCAAGCCTGAGCTGCGCTGGTGTTCCACACGGGAAGTACATGAAGCCCCGGAACAAGCCAACATGCAGAGCCTCGATGACGCGCATGTCCAGAGCACACTTGTTCAGGATCAGGCCCGTGACCATGTTCTTGCTCACGGCTTTGATGATGTCCTGGTACGCCACTTTGCCCCGACCATGACACAAATAACTGTCACCGGCTTGTGCCTCCCCCTCTTTCGCCGACAAGTTGCTGTGTGACAAGTCCGCCTGCAACGTGTCGCAACATGTTTTGACAGTGCATTCACAGGACCAAAGCATAGCGTGCTAGCAGTGAAACTTCCAATCCTCCAGTGAAGAGGCTTCTTTCGGCCCTTGCAAGGGCTTGCCCTGAACTGTCGTCTGGTCGCAGCTTAACGTCTGAACATGTTCCTCATGAGTCATGAAACCTGAAATCCCTCGAGAGCCAAACTAGCGTCCTGGGCGCCCAAGTGCAAAAGCAAAACATCCTCGTAAGTACAGACTTACATCGTTGTGATCTGGCCTTATTTTCCTTTTTTGAAGATATTTGGTTTGCAGCAGATGCTCCTCCTAGTTCTGACGCCATCCAGCATGGTAGCTCCTATTCCAAGCAGCAGTCTATCCGGTGCAAAACCCACCCACAGGTCAGAGGGACGGTCTCAGTCCAGCACGTCTCTGAAAGGAAGTGCGCCACGGCCTGGAGACTTCAAGTTGTTCTTCACAGTTGTGTGTGCGTGTGCAGAGGGGTAGACTTTTCAACGATCGAGCACTTGGTGCTTCAAGATCTGGGCGGGTCAAGGCACGATGATCATGAAGCGTTTTGCCTAACCTTCGGGCTTGTAGGCTCTTCGTAGACATTCCCTAGCACAATTGCTTGCAGCAGAACTGCCCTTCCGAAAAGGCAGCTTGCACTTCAGAAAAGAAACCGTCATGATGCTTCTTCGTAAAACTTAGTCCAAAAAACCCTGCAACAACCTTTTGTGCAGGCACTGGCCTTCAACTCAACGATGTCATTGAGAGTGTCCTGCAGTTAGGTCCTCTACTCTAGCATCCTCTACTCTAGAATGAAAAAAACCCTTCTAACCCCAGACCCTGAACCCAAGATGAAACTTCCCACTACTTTCTCATCCGCCGACCTTTTTGTGTGTGGGAGGGTCCCCTGTCAAGTGCGAAGTGTGTCGGTCCGCGTATTGCGGCCTCCGTCTTGCATTTTCGCATAGGGTAATCCGGGAGGGCGAGTTGGCAGCTTCCCGGTGAGCAGACTGGCTCTTCAACAGTTCGCCTCGAAAGGCCGGCTACATGGGCTACAGTTTGTGAGGCCTGTGCTACAAGCCCTTTAAATCACTGGGCTTGGTCTAGGCCGGTACAGTGATGTTAGATCTGTTAACTCCTTTAAGACATAGCCATTAAATCTTGTTAGACTACAACCCAGATTTGCCATCTCCACCCCATAATCTTCTATCATCTTATAAGGTCTTTTTGGAGATGACCAATGGTGAGGGATCATTGGGCAAGTTGAAAGGTTTACAGCGGTTTGCAGTTCTTGCATGTTTCATTCAAGTTAGACCGTCTAACTACTATTTGCTCAAGAACGCCCAACATACAATGTGACAATCCCGACATTGCCCTTACAAGAAAAATTGGGGGTTCTTATTCAAATAGTAGTAAAAGGGTTGAGAGGGCTTCTGGCTTACTGCTTACGGCACAGGGCATACATGGTATGGTGTGGGTGTTGTTTTTCGTGTGGAGATTTCGGATTAGAGATTATACTTGGTGCTGGGGTAGTGGCGAAAAAGGGGCGGGGGGCTAGTGCCTTTGCGTCTTCGGCCCGGCAAACCTGGGCCGGGTGCGGTAATCATGCAGCCACGACCAGCAGAAACAAGCCAC
>CAJNDS010000243.1:0-189416 GCA_905221605.1 Symbiodinium natans | reverse complement strand
AGCCCTCGGCCCTTGTTGTTGACCCTGCCGTCTCCTCTTGCCTTGCGGAAGGAAGGATTCGTGCAACATTGGCAAACCCTGAGGTCCACTGTTCCGCTATGTGCAAGGACTGGTGTTTCCCCCAGTGGAATCGGTCGCTACTGATGCGCATTGACCTCCCTTCTGGCTGGTTGATGCAACTTGTCGGGACGGGGACACCCTTCTGGGTGGGCGCTGCGGTGAGCCTAGTGGAGTGGAGAGCCTCTCGCTCGGGGCTGCACCACTGGCTGACCTCCATGGAGTACTCTGGGCTGGTCTTGCCTTGATTGTTCATCGTGTTATGTCCAAGGTAAGACTGCCCAGTCTTCCTCTCCTTTGCCCCTCTTTGACCGGGTAGGTGCCATGGCACTGCAAGAACCCCTCGGCTTTGACCCAGCAGCCGCCCACACTGGTTGCCCCACCGCTCATCGCGGGACGAGACAACACTTGGATCACAGTGAGTCATGGCAATGCGACCCTCCCCCTTGTGGTATCTCGGCCGAATGACGACTCTGGAGAGGCCAATGCGGTGGTGCTGCTTCGGGCACTTCTACGTGGAGAATATGCACCCACTGCCCTGGCGAGGAGCCATCGAACACCTGTGGAGTAACCTGGCCTTCAAAAGGGCCATCATCGCCTATGCTTGGCCTGTGGCAGGGCAGGCAGGCTCTCCGCCCGCCTGGATGCTACCTGACGGCGCCGCCTGGACGAAAACTGTGTATACTATGGAGATCTTGGAATCTTGCAGGCTGCCAACAGTGATGTGAGCCCTGGCATCTCCTTGCCGAAGTACCTTATTGGCTTGGGCTCTGCAGGGACCATCGCCTACCAGATTGCAGTCCCCGAGACCCCGGCGAGCTTTCGGGCTTGCGTGTATGGCCTCCCCTCTGGCTGTCTGATGAGACTTTGCTTGTGCGCGGACATCTATCCGGGTGGGCGCAGCTGCAAGCCAGGGTGAGCGGAGGACCTTTCGCTCGGGGCTGCTCCACTGGCTGACCACCATGGAGTGCCCTGGGCCGGTCTTGCCTTGATAGTTCTTGCTGTTAAGTCCCCACTGGCTGACCACCATGGGGCATATGCACGTCTTTCCTCTCCTCGGGGAGTCTGACCTGTAACATCCCCTTGCCAATGCGGGTCTGTTATCTGTCCTTGACGACGAGTACGGGATCCTGACTATCGAGTGCTGACCTCGGTTCGAGTCGAATGATGTCGCACCAGTTGCTACATGATGGTGGTTTTGAGAATCTGGCAGTGTCGCATTTTGCGGCTCCCCGCATGCTCTGTGCTGTATGATTGCACCGGGACTTCAACGACGACTTCGAGTACTGAGTGCGTGGGGTTACCTTGTAGTTCAGCGCCTTTGCTTGCTTTGTTTCTTCTGTTTCTTTGGTTCTTGGGTGGTTGCGTGGTGTGTTTGGTGGTTTGAGCGCGCTGACTTCGTTTCACCTGTTATGTCGAGCCCAACAAGACCGGCCTACTGTGCTACTGATGTAGTAAAGAGGCATCAGTCCAAAAAAAAAATTTACAAGCACTGGTATTTATTCTAAGCTGACAAGGGTGCATACGGTGACAAACAGGCCTTTTGCTGTTGAGTGAGCGTACACAAGCGTGAGGTCTACGAAAGGCAACCATGCAATTCAAGTGACCAAGGAAGATCGAAGACGTAGCCTTGATCACTCCACCCAATATGGAAGTCATGGTGTCAATGGGTCCCAATGCACTCCAGAGAAACACAAAAGAGCAGGGGGTTGCCTGTCGTAGACGTGGACTCTTAACGCACGCTCGTGAATGGGAGTGTTGCGGGGAGATGGCCAGGGGGGCCAGATTGTACGTGAACGGTGCCTTGCTTGTAAATTGCACACTCCGTAGGGCGGGCCTAACAGGGGTTCTAGCTCGGCTCCAGATGGGTTTAAAAAAGTTCTTTGCACGGGAAAGGAGCCTGCTTTCTTTGAAGGAGATGACCGCTACCTTTGACTGTGCTTTGCCGGTTGAGGTTTTGGCGACCGTTTCACAATAAGTCTGCCAAGCTGGCGTAAAGTCAGTGAAGGCAATCGGCCTCCAACAGCATTCCTGACCTTGTGTCAGCAGCTCGCTGAGGGAAGTGTAAGCCAAGGCAGCCTTTCAGTGCTCTTGGGTGAACAATTCCCAACAATAGACGCAATGCACATGTCATTGACATACATTAGGACGTCACTTAACCACTTGTCGAGCTCGGCATCACGGAGCATTTCCTGGATGTGTGCCACACGGAGAAGGAATTCCCTCCTCTCCTAAAGGAAAGCATTTTCCGATTTCAACATCGCAGCGTTCCTTTCCGCAAAACAGTCCATGAAAGCGCTGGTGGGCATCTCAGCCTGGAGAGCAAGCTTTTGTGCCTCATTTGCAAATCGAGGACCGATTGGATTACTGGGCACTATTCGGTCCCAAGGAAGATCAGGTACCCCGTTTACACGTTGCTCAACATGGGAAAGAAGGGCTTGAAAGGCCTCGGCCCCACCAAGGCTCGGCACATGACAGAGCATCTTGGTTGGCATATATGAGTCGAAGTAAGGCGAAGCCCATTCTCCTTATCATAAGCCCCAGGGCGCAGCCACGGTTTGTAAGGGGCACGAGGACGTGCGACTCCGCAAAGCGGATCTGTTGCAGGCCTCCACCCTTGAAACCAAGGGGTGGATCTGCGCCCTAGATTGCCAATAATTTGGTATCTGGTGAAGAAATTGCGCTTTCTTTCGACGTGCCCAAACTCTGAACCAGCGATCATGTGGCAGCACTCCTCAGGTATTCCAAAGATTTTCATAATGAAATCTTTGTGAGCTGGTTTTCATGGACCCCGCATTCTCAAGAACAACATGAAGCAGGGGGTCAATGGTTTGGAGAACAAGCAAGATGGCGTAGATAACCAACATATGTTGAGAGCAGTCGCCAATGAGCCCCAAAACCGCTAGCGCTTGACCCAGCAGTGGTAAGGTCCTGGCAAGGTGATCCTGCAGGGATGATCACAGCAGTGCCAGGCTCAGTTTTGCCCAAAAAGGCAATGCGCTGCCTCAGAACAAGGCCATCATTTTGGACAAGGGACCAGACATCGTCAACAGCAATTGACGGAACTTGTCGCGCGTCCAGTGCCCAATTTTGAGTCTTGTCATAGTCAAACTTGAGGCAAATAATTGCTCTAAGAAGTCCTTAGAAGATTATTCGATTCAGCAGTAAGTGCAGCTACAGGTTGTTGGCCGAGCGTTTCGGCAATGACAGCTCTTGAATTCCGCATCCATCAAAGAGCGAGAGAACAATATATCTTGAAGCACCAAGCGCAACTTGAATGCTCTCTTCATGAAGTGTTCTCGGGACTTTGTATTGCTTGATTGACTGTTCTTTTTCCTTGCATCAAGCTTGGGATAGCTTTGATTGTCATTGCCCTTTTTTCTCTTTCCAGCCTGCGTTCGCAAGGAGGTTTTGGCCTTGCAGCTGCTGGCAGGCTGAGTGCGAACACCAGGTGCAGGGTTGCCCAGATCGTCGCTGACCTCTCTTCCCCGCTCAGCATCGCTGCGGTTATCAGCTTGGTCAGGCAGTCTCCCCCTTTCCAGTTGGATGGGTCTTCTGACGAGCCTCAAGATTGGCCTTTTCATGGCAAATATTGGAAGCTTTACCTGGGCTAGCAAGGGCAGGATTGTCCTCGCACGCTGAAGCCGTTCGAGTCGGGTGTTGATCGGCCTCCCGTACAGGAGTGCTATTGGGCTGGTGGAGCACTATTTCCTCAAGTTCCGCATGGTGCTTGATGATTTCAGGAAGGGAGTTTAGCAATGCCACAGCAGGATAAAGTGCATTGACATGCCCGCTCCTGATCTGAATGGCTTCAATTTGAAGTTCTGGACGGCTAAGGAGAGTAGCCCAAATGTCTTTACTCTGAACGCCCTGAATTGAATCATAAAGGAAAACGAAAACGGAATCTCCTTGTTGTTCTTTGGCGTGATGCGCAACGAGATAGTGCAACGCAACTGGATCGTGCAGCACCAGCGCAATGATCTGACAGGTTTGTTGTAACACTTGAATAGTGCTGCCAAGGAACTTATTGAGGTCATCTTCACTTTTGCATATCAGGGCAAAATTGTTTTCCTTGGCCTTCTGTGTCAATACACAGAAGAAATTTGCAAGGCTTCGGAGATGCAAAAAGCATGACTCATTTCGAGGGCTGCAATTTTCCTGCAACTGCGAGATAGCGAGCTCAATCAGTTGCCCAATTTCAGCAAGTAGATTGGGCTGCTGTTGAGAATCGCTAAAACAGTGCAGCGGCAGGGCAATGACGGGCTCAGGCTGTTGGCACTTAGCGCAATTGCAGTCCAGAATACATTAAATCTGGTTTTGGCATCCGGTCATTCCAAGTTGAACATTGCTCCCTAACCATCACGTTTAAATGCTGTTTCTGGTCGTGTTGGCCTTTGATAACTTTGATAGGCGACCAGCAATGCAACTGCAGTCGCCGGCAGCACATTTGCTGTCCATAAGCCTACCCTGTCTGTCTCTTGCGTTCGAAGCCACCTGCATATTGTTAGGGAAGCCCAAGGCAACTGGTAAGATCTGGGGTTGAGGGTTTAGGGTTGCCACTCAGGGTTCATTGACGGGCGTAAGAGCGTCAGAGCGAAAGCAAGCCTCTGGGGCATTTCGAGGTAGAAATCGCCAAAACTCCGCACAAACAAGCCTTTCGGAAGAAGAAGGTTGCTGCAATTGTCCTTCCTAGGCGAAATGCGGAAAGTGTACTTTCTGATAAGCCACCCCTCACCGTGCCTGGGTCCTATCTCACCTCACTGGCCTTGCGTTAAGTTGTCTTGCAATAAGGGCCTCTGCGCTAGCGGTTGCTTCTTTGTAGTCACGAATTCTTTTACGCTCGCTTGCTTGTACAGTTGGACTCTCTAAGTAGATGTCTGTCTCCCTGAGTGGATTGTCCACACAAGATTTATGGCATGAGAGCCAAGGCAACAAACCTTACTTCCGTTCTGTCCAAGCGAGAGACGCTGTCACAGCGGCAGGCGTAAAGCTGGAACCTCTACCGCACGGCGTCTACTGTGTGCCCTTCCAATGCAAAGGCGGGGGAATTTCTAAAACATCTCTTTCTAAATTCACAGCTGTTGACCGCGCAGGATTGGATTGCTTCCGTTGCTTTTCTCTGTGTGTGGTGTGTTGTTCTGGGCTGTTTTTGGCTACTCCCGGAAGTCATGTGGCCGTCTCACCTCGTCGCAATAGACCGGCCGACTGTGCTGCTGATATCGACGCTGTGCCGCAAGCGTAGCTACAGCCACTCTGCACCGCGGGAAGTGGTTGAAACGGCCATCGACGATGAATCTGACAACTCCGACCGACACTCAATGGAGGTAAGCCAGTCTGGGCGTTCTGGAACTAAAGACTGTGAATGACAGCCACCGTACAAAACGTCCACTTGCAACTCACCCTCTAATGGGGGTCTGTGCCCACAGGAGGACAAGTCTGCTCCAGGGCCTTCAATCCACCCTCGAGTCATAGAGGGCCGCGGTGTTCCTCCCTGATGGAGAAGTGCCGCCTGCGCTGGCCTGGCAGCCCTCTTTACCTGGCGGTTCCCTGTTTTTTTGCACATTCCCTTAAACCATTCAACCAAGAGAATTCCGTAAACCATTGAACCATCAACCATGAAACCATTAAACCATTCAACCATTCAACCATTCAACCATTCAACCATTCAACCATTAAACCATTTAACCATTAAACCATTAAACCATTAAACCATTAAACCGTTAAACCATTAAACCATTCAACCATTCAACCATTAAACCAATGGTTTCCCCCATATGATAATCCCCCAAACCATTAAACCAATATGGGGAAAACCAGTGGTTCAATGGTTTAATGGTTTTATGGCTAAATGGCTTAATGTTTTAGGGGATTCTCTTAAGGGGGGAACCATTGGTTTAGTGGTTTATTGGTTTATTGGTTAATGGTTCAACGGTTTCATGGTTGAGGGGATTCTCATATGGGGGAAACCATTGGTTTCATGGTTTAATGGTTTTTTAATGGTTTCATGGTTTAATGGTTTTATGGTTTAATGGTTTAATGGTTTAGGGGATTCTCAGAAGGGGGAAAACAATGGTGTTCTGGTTTAATGGTTTAACCGAGGCAGCTCGACCGCAGCTGATGCTGCCGTGGCATCTCTATACATATTATCCTACATATTACAGTTTTCTATATCATATTCCTAAAAGTCTGAATCGCAAGCAGCGTCCCCCGTATCTTTTCTACTCTAAAGTTCTGAATCGAAAGCCTTGTCCCCCGTTTTTCTTCTACTCCTAAAATTCTGAATCGCAAGCAGTGTCCCCCGTATCTTTTCTGCTCCTCATATTCTCTTATATTCTGAATCGCAAGCAGTGTCCCCCGTATCTTTCTGCTCCTAAGTTTCTGAATCGCAAGCAGTGTCCGCCGAATCTTTGCTCATAAGTATACGTATACTATATGGGATTGCGCCTTAGACCATAACTCCTTAAACCCTGACTCTATAGGGTTTGAAGGTTAGGGTTTAGGTGCAAATGCCGGCTTAAATTTAAATGACTCAGTCGTGCCCCATAAACCTGTCAACCTTTGTCAACCTTAACCCTATAGGGTTGGTCATCATCGGATTTTACGAGCTCCGCAAATGTATCTATATGACAAGGTTATAACTTGTTGCTGTGGTTATAACTATGGGTTAGGTTTGATTTAAATACACTTATGTAAACCCATAAGAAGAAGGGAACCCATCACACCCCAATAAGCAAAACAAAACATCCATCCTAAACACTTTACCTTAGCTAAGATATCTCAAGGAAGCATCTGCCCCGATAAGCAAAGCTGAATTCCATCATTTAACTATATAGTTTGTTTATATTTGGAATCCCAGGAAGTAGTGAAAGTGACGAGCTCTGCGGATACATATGTGTATGACAAGGTTATAACTTTTTGGTTGCGGTTACAATTATGGTTCAAGGGTTTGATTTGTATACATGGAAGTAACCCTATAAGAAAACCCTCATCACGCCCCAAGAAGCAAAGCAAGACATCCATCCTAAACACTTTACCTTAGCTAAGATACCTCAAGCAACCATCCCCCGAGAAGCAAATCTGAATTCTATCATAGAACGATATGGTTTGTGTATATTTTGAATCCCAGGAAGTAGTGAAAGGACATCTGCTCACAGTATTCTCGCGTCACCGGGATGAAAGCCCTACAAACGTAGGCATAACCCTATGGGATTTAAGGTTTAGGGATTTAAGTCCCAAGCCAAACAGGGTTTTAAGGTTCTATTGTATAGGTATTGTCCAAACCTTAAACCCCAAACCTTTAAACCCTATAGCCCAAGGTCTAGGCATGTATACCTTCAGCACCCTTTAGGGTTAAAACCTTTGAACCTTTTGGAGCCCTGTCGGGTTTTACGGTCCTGACCCTAAACGGTTCAGGGTTAAGGTTTAAATGCCCGAACTTTCAACCCTTAAGGTTAGAACTCTATGAGTTTTCAAACCCTAACCCCTTAAGCCTTATCTCTATAAGGTTTAAAGGTCAGGGTTTAGTTTGAATTGCCGGCTTAGGCTCAAATTCCTCAATCTCAAACCCTAAACCTGTCAACCTTATACCTATAGGGTTGGGGCGCCTACATCATGATCGGATTTGACGAGCTCTGCGGATATATGTATATGACAAGGTTATAACTTTTTGCTGCGGTTATAACTATGGTTCGGGGTTGATTGGTTTTATGTAAACAAGCATCAAGCAAAGCAAAACATCCATCCTAAACACTCTACCTTGGCTAAGATATCTCAAGCAACCATCCCCCGAGAAGCAAAATCTGAGTTCTATCATACAACGATATGGTTTGTGTATATTTTGAATCCCAGGAAGTAGTGAAAGGACATCTGCTCACAGTATTCTCGCGTCACTGGGATAGCCTAAGGTCTAGGCATGTATACCTTCAGCACCCTTTAGGGTTAAAACCTTTGAACCTTTTGGAGCCCTGTCGGGTTTGACGGTCCTGACCCTACACGGTTCAGGGTTAAGCTTTAACTGCCCGAACTTTCAACCCTTAACGTTAAAACTCTATGGTTTTAGGTTTAAAGTTCAAAGTGACTAAATCTTAAACCCTAACCACTTAAACCTTAACTGTATCGGGTTGAACGGTTAGGGTTTAGGTTTCATTGCGGGCTTACGCTTAAATGCCTCAATCTTAAACCCTAAACCTGTCAACCTTAACCCTATAGGGTTGGGGTGCCTACATGATCATCGACTTGTTGCTGTGGTTGTTTACGATGGTTTAGGGTTTGAAACATATACATGTATGTAAACCTACAAAAAATAAGGGGAACCGCAATAGGCGGACGCCCATAAATAAATAAATATATATATATATGTATGTAAAAAAGATATATTTATATGTAGTATATTTTGGAGCATCTCCCATCTGTAGGCGGGAAGCCTCCAAAGTGTCAGCTTCGGACCGTGTGCAAACTTGCCGAACTCTTCCGCTTCGGCAAAAAACTGCTTTTTCCTAACCCTAAAGCTTCAGAGTTCCCGAAACTCGAAAAGCAGATGGAGCTCCAAGAGATACCTGGAGTTGCAAGGGCCAGTACCTAGTCCTGGGGCCCTGGCCACCTACCTATTCACGTGGGCCTTCTCCAAGGTCAGCTGCTCCTGCGGCAGCTGCTGCCTCGAGCTGGCCGTTCCAATTCCGTTGCAGTCCCTCAGCTTTTGCCCCCAACTTGAGGGAGCTCCTTTTGTCCTTCACGTTGGGGACTGAGAGCTCAGCAGCTTCCTGAAGCTCAAAGGCTTCCGAGTATTGCTTGCTGGCATTCCTCCCTTGGAACATCAAGGTGTTGGCGCTGTAGGGTTACGCTGTGTCGCTCTACATGGTGTTTTGGGCCAGGGTGGATAAATGGACCCCCCAAATCCCCCCCACCCCGAAGGCACTAACAAAAATGTCAGGGCTGCCTTGATTTCCTGCCTTGCGAGAACTGTTGAGAAGTCCCCATTCACAGAAGCCCGGCCACCATGCTTCGGCCGTGGCTTTTCCGCAGGAGCACCGCTAACATGAGCCCCCTACGACTACGGCCCGGTCCCCGAAATCCAAAGTGCCACGAGCGGGTTGGTGCCGAAGTCGCACTTTTCCAGAGCTTCTTGAGAGCATTACTGTTTTGGTTTGGAGTGCTTGAGTGCTTAAGGCGTTTTTTAGCGCTGAAGCATTGGCAGACAAGCAGTGCGTGGACGTGCTGGATATGAGAGCAATCTCGGCTCAAATTTGAGCCCGGAAAGCTTTCGAACCTTTTGTTCCTGACCCAATGACCTTGGCAATGTCCTTTGGGCATTGCTGTCGTTGGACAACCGCTTGGCCTTCGGGCCTCTTGGCAATCCTTACCTTTGGCCGCCTCTGCTGTGCTGAGCCGTGCATTGGTTCGAGCTGTCCAGCCACAGCAGCTTCACTTTTGGCGGTGAAGGCGGAGGCACACCTGGCATCCGTTGGCCACCTCGAGGATCAACGTGAATACCCAATCAACATGACAGTGAATGGCAGCAACGGGACTGTGGACAAGCAGCTGGAGATGATCGTTGGCGAGAACGCTGAACAAGACATGAAGGAGATGAACAATATCCCAAATCCAGAGAATGCCAGCAGTACTTTGAACCAAAACACGACATTTGTAGGTTCTTGCTCTAAATCTCCTTTAGGTTGCCTGCAGAAAAGTTGGTTTTGTGTTCTTAAGGTAATGGAACGCACGGAATGGGCGAGCTCGCGCGCAACTTGGAGTTCTTGATGCTGAAGGTCGTCCAGCTCGAGACAGTGGTAGAGATGCAACAGCATGAGATCCAGGACCCCGCTAGAATCCGCAAGGAAACCCTGCCTCATCACTTGTGTGTGTTTGTGTGATCATTCCTTTTCTTCGGTCTTCACATGTCACCGAATCCTGCTGTCTACGATGCAACCGGTTTTCCGCTGAACTTGTGTGCTACATGACAAACAGCCTTTCACCACATTTAATGAGTCAGATACTGAAAGTCCATTCTCATACCACTAAACAGGGTTCAGGGGTGCCTGAGAGTCTTCTGCCAACGAAGACTCAGTGCACAATGAAATGGACATCGGACACCATCTCCACGTCCCTGCAAGTTTTATGTCCATCGTTTCCCTCATCACGGTGCATTGGTACCGTCGTCATTGTTGTCAGCCCAAGACCACCCGGAAGACGAATTTGAAGCAGCATCAATCCTGTTGCCATGTTGTTGTTTGTTGAATGCAACACCCCGCCCCACCTGCCAGTTCTTGCAGTGTAGCCGAATCCAAAAATGTGCCCGTTATGGTGCGGTGAGCTCCGAAGGGCATCCGATGGTTGAAGACGGTTCACTTCATCCATGGAACCTTCGCTGTGTCGTTAACTTCTTCCTGCGAGTCCGGCGTGGGAAACCGAAATTACATGGCAAGGAGATTCAGACTGTGGCGGGCATCTCACTTCCTGGCAGGTGGGAACACCCTTTCAACAACTGCTTCTGGAACCTCCCCCATGTGCATGTCCCACGTCTTGCGTTCTGAATCCCCAACCGCCTTATGCCTCCACTTCACAGATCGATCGTGTGACTTCCTGAGAAGAACCTCACACAAAGACTTTTACAGTTCAGACTTCGATGCAGGCAGTTGTTGCGATGATTCTGCGGCTGTTTGAAGATTCGAACTTCAACTTGCATTCGTTTGAGTGTCGCTGGAAATTCCCGAACAGTGAAAGAGAACTTCGCGTTCAGTGCTGAACCACTTCGTCTCAACTTCGTGCTTCAAGGGATTCCAGACGAACCAAACTTCGGCTGGTTCAAGCCCATGAGAGAAACAGGACTTCGGAAGATCGGGACTTCTCATTGTCAGGGTTGAGCTCTGATAGTTTGTGATTTGTAGTGTGTGTGTGTGTGTGTGTGTGTATGTGTGGAGGGGGGTTTTAGGTTTCAGGTTCATAGGATTGGCGAAGAGTCGCTGGCGAGTTTTGTGTAGTAGAACTTACAATGTACAAGAGCTTCACACAAGATGAGGGCGGGGGAGCTGCTGGAGTGCCTGGTTTGCCGCTTCTGAATCCTTGAATATGAGTTCCAGGACCTCCACACTGTTCTGAAAGATCACTTGGACCTGGATCACGATGACACTGCGGCGTCTCTGAAGCAGGTACATCCCGAGACCCGCAAAAAGAAGGCCCAGGAGACGCTGAAGCGGGTGATGCAGAAGCACAACCACCAGCGTGAGAAGCGGGACTTCAATCCGGCAGTGCACCAGAAGCAGAGCCAGCGGACTTTGCTCTCAAAGCGTGACAGGGAGGACGAGACTGAAACCCGTGACACCCTCAGCCTCCTTGAGGCTGAGGATGAGGAGGACATCGAGTCACGATCTTCCCGCCGGCGCGGCTGGCGTCGAAGGCGCCGCCGCCTCTTCAAGGCCGTGGCGAACGTTGCCAGCAGCGCCGGGAATGCTGTCAGCGATGCCGGGAATGCGGTCGCAAACACAGCAGTGGATGCCGCGGCAGCTGCCAACGATGGCACTGGCTTAGTCGGAGACGCACTGGGCGACGCGTACAATGCCCATTGGCTCCGTAGTTCTCTTTGCGTAGTCGTGGGGGCTGTAGTTGCTCGAAACGTGCCTGCCCGTGTGCGACTATGAAAGTCGAAACCCTCAACTTCCCGCAACTTCCCTAAGCCCAACCACCACAGCATACGAGGCTGCAAGCGACCAGGTGAGCTTCGTGGCCAACACGGTCATTGACTCTGTGGAGATGGCCGTTGACATCTTGGTGAATGGCTTCTCCGACTGGAATGCTGGTTGCCCAGACACCCGAACCCCAGACATGAGCATTGATGGAAACGGAATCCATGTCGATTGGGGTCGCCAGAAATGCTGGGTCCGACTTATGGGACAGACCTGCAATCTCTTCGATTTCAACTTCGGCTCTGTAAATCTCGATTGGCCCGAGCCTTTGAAGACGGTCACCTCCTTTGGTATCACGCCGATCCGGGCCATGTTCAACTTGGGTAAAGACCTGGTCGACTGTGCGACGTCCGGTTCCGCCCTCGAGGCTCGGCAAACCCTACCCGGCTAATTCGACAGTGTACACAGTCTAAACAAGCACACATATCGAAAGCAACGACATCTGCAGGTTCCTCTCGGCCGAATATCATAATGACGAGACACACGAGTGGTCTACACGTGTCACAAACAAGAGAGGTATAGTTCCCCAAAGGAAGCAGCCCTGGATTCGAATGTTGTGTCGCTACAAGCTGAGCGCCAGGAATTTATGCAGCACTACTAATGTACAGGGGAGTTCTCCTGGCGCTTCTCTGGAAGTGGTTTGGCCGCCGGTTGTAATCTCCTCTTGCAACCCTAAACCTGCCTTGAACCCTGTGTCAAAGCTGCGAGCCTCCGTTCCGTGCCCCGCCAGATCATCAAGTGCCTGGGCATGCAGCTGATAGAGCTGGTTCCGCCGCTGAGCTTCCTGAACAGGATGAGCGACATGCTCACGGAGTTCATCGAGGTGGGGTTCGATAGTCTGCGTGCTGCCGTGCTTTCTAAATCAGGCCTTATTTGCCATGTCTTGTGCAGTAAGTAAGAGAGAGAGAGAGAGAGAGAGAGAGAGAGAGAGAGAGAGAGAGAGAGGCCGCCAATGCGGGGCCATGCGTGCAGCAAGCAAGCAAGCCGCTCGCACGCAAGCAAGCAAGACATCCGACAAAGTTGCAACGATGCACACGAGTTCTGATCAATGCACCAGTGAGCCTGAGCATTGCTGCAGTACTTCCAGCAGGTACAGAGCTTCCATGAGCTGTCTGCGAGGGGGGTTTCAGGGCAGTCCCGGGGCGGTCCCACCGCGGTTCCAACACCACCATGAAGTTCACCTTCTTTTTGTCCATCCTCTGTGAGTAACCGAATTTGGTAAGGGTCGGGAAGGGGGAAGGAGGCAGAGATTGGTCTGCCTTCCCAAGTCACATGGTGCGGTCTTGTGTCTATGTACTGTTGGCACTGTTGGCACCGTTCGGAGTCTCCGCTCGTGCCGCGAAGGTGGGCACGCATGAAAAACAGAAACAAAGGAAGAAGGAAGAAAGGAAGAGAGAGGGAGAGAGAGTGAGAGAGGAATCAAGGAGTAGAGTAGAGCATAGCAAGGAAATCCTGCAAGAGAGAGAACAAGAACAGAAACAAACTCAGAAAAGTCGAAACAATCGATGCGGGTGGGGGGTTGAGGTGGTGGGACATGAAAGGGCGACCAGTTGGAATCTCACGTAAGCTCCTTCTGCAAACGGGTCTTTCAATCTTTGACTTCCACTTTCTCAACCTTTCCTTTTGTCGAGGTCTTCGCCCAGGTGGCCGCGGTCGTTGTCAGGCAGGTGCTGGATGACGGCTCTTCCCTGATTCAGAAGGCTACCGAGTCCAAGTTCCCGGGAGTCGGTCAAGCCCCCGTGCTTCACCATGCAGGGAAGAGCCTCACCATCAAGACGCACTCCCAGCATCCCAAAGATCACAAACACGCTCCAAAGTCCACGCTTCCGCGGGAGATGTCGGAGATGTCGGCGGCGCAGCAGGATGCAAAGGAATCACAGGATGCTTCCTTGCGCGGAGACGACGACCCCGAACCCCAAGGCAGCATCGCCCTCGGCATCTCAGACCAGGAAGGCAACTATGCCACACGGCTCATCACCCAGTGGAATGGCAGGGAGACAGACACCAGCTCCTGCTTGGCCTTTGCGCCCAAGAACATGCGTGGGAGCAATAACCAAGCATGGAAGGCTGATTGGCAGGGCAGCAGTGACGATGCCTTCATCCCTCTGGAACCCTATGGTGTGCCGTGCGACAACGACTGGATGAAGGATAATTGGGACAAGTGGCAGGGCTACGCCTTCTACGTCTGGGAGCAGGCCATCGAGAAGTGCGTGACTGTGACTTATTCACTTGGCATGCAGCCCGTGCTCGCTTTCGTGGGTGGCTTGAACTTTGAGCTGATGCCTGCACCTTTGGCCGAGATCGACACGACAGTCTGCTGGCCGGACAAGCAGCCTGGTGGCCTGGACCTCAGCGTCCTCCGCTCCGAGATACGGAGCGGCGGCGTGATGCTCTTCAGCCGGACCCTCCGCCTACAGAAGCGCTTCGGAAGCCAAACGGACTTCGTGGACAGCAACATCTTCGGGGCCCACGAGACGTGGCGGAATCCACTTGGCACTGCTGTGGGCAGTCACTCTGGCGAAGATGATCGCACTGTGGAAACCATGTCCAGGTCCTCTCTCCTTGCCACCAACCAAACGGGCTCAACGTCCCGAAGCCCAAAGGCCACGGAGAAGCGACGGAAAAGCCCTGAGGCAGGAAAGGCGGGAGAGGCTCCGCAGCACTGGGACTTTGAGGACGACTATGAGGACCTTTACTTGGCGGCCATCGAGTACGGGAAGCACTTGGGAATCAACAAGACATCCGAGGTTCGCGGACAGGAGGTCCTAAAGCGCATGAAGGCCATGAAGGCCAACAAAGGCATGAGTACCATGAGCACTCTCCAGTCAGAAGCTGAATCGGGCAAATCGGGCACCGATTATCACCAGCTCTTTAGCTTCAAGAATCCCGGGATGGTCTCTTTCGAAATACTGGGTCTTCTGGAGGACAACAGCCTGGAGCTTGGGATGAAGATCAACTTCGGACCTTTTGAGTCACCTGAGAAGCGGATCCCCTTGTTGAATATTGTGGACCAGTTCACCTTGGTCTTGGGAGCCATGCCCTGGGTGTCCCCCAGCACCAAGCTGAAAGCCATCGCTTCTTTGAGAGACTTCGGGAAGCAGGACATCAGTGCCGTTGTCCCTGAGGTGCCACCACCAGAGATCAGCCCGGGATCGATCATCGCCCTCTACAACCGTCACCACAATCGCTGGCTGAAAATGAACGGGGACGACGTGGGTCGTTCCCCAACAAAGGACTTCGAGTCCTTCCCCTCGGACTGGAAATCAGAGAAGTTTGCGGTGGTGGATGCCGGGGGTGGCCTGATTGGTCTCCACAGCCCGAAGTTCAACCGGTTCTTGTCGATGAGACCTGACGGTGATGTCTATGGAAGCCCGCATGCTGTTGCCAGCAACCTCCCCGACAATTGGAGTTGGCAGAAGTTCAAGGTGGTCTACGCGGGCGGCGGCCAGATCGCCCTACATTGCCCGCAGCACAACCGGTTTGTGTTAATGACAGACGGCGGCGTGGAGGGCACTGACGAAAGAGCTGGGGACACTGTGCCAGAAAGTTGGGTAGGGGAACGGTTCCAGGTGAAGCGAACGACGTGGCTCTTGAAGCCAGGAACCGTGGTGGGTTTCCACAATGCCCTGTTCAACAAGTATATCAGCATGCACCCAGATGGGCACCTGTACCCAAGCCCTGACAGGGATTTCGACCTTGAGTTGCCAAGTTCATGGACATATCAGAGGTTCACGGTGGTGGATGCTGGGAACGGACAGGTGGCCTTTCACAATGCAAGGCACAACAGGTTCGTGAAAATGACCGACACCGCACCTCTGATGTCAAGCCCTGACAAGGCAGCTCATGAGTTGCCTGACAATTGGGACTCGGAGCGTTTCGCCCTCGTTGATGCCGGGGGTGGCCAGATTGGTTTCTACAACCCCAAGCTCAACCGCATGATCTCTTTGAGTTCCGCGGAAACCTACCCCTCTCCTCACAAGGCGCCCCAGGACTACACGAGTGACTGGACGCACCAGAAGTTCCAGGTCAAGCTCTATGCTGATGCGAGCTCCGAGTCGAACGACCTGGCCTGGTCCTTCTCCGCATGAGAAGGCTCCCAAGTATATACTCGTAACGATTGTAACGATCGTAATGTATTTCTGATGCCTCCTGGCACCATAAACCTTGAGGGCTCATGCCCCTCAAGCTAAGCCGCAAAAAGATTCAGTTTCGTTGGGGCAAAGCTCGAGTGCGCCTTGCAGCTTTGTGCAGCTTCGTGCTCGTGTGGGGGTTGGGGGGGTTCTGCGGTATTCTACGGTGTTCTTGCCTTTCGGCAATTTCTCTCCAACTTCCCAAGCTGATCAGGATGTAAGCTTCCAAATGATGTAGCTTGACTTTTGAAGTTTGTCAGGTTCTCTCCTTGTTTTTCACTGTTAAGGCGCACTTTTGAGTTTCTAAGGTGACGTGGCTTTCACTTGACAGGAACACTTGCGAGTATGCAATATGCAGTGCTGCACTGCCTCGTTGAAGTTCCGGCTCGAAGGTCTTGCCCGTCGTGGATCGCTCGTTGTGCTCAGTCGAACCGAATTTGAAGGAACCTTGTCCCTGGCAACGCTGAGGCCGTCAGCCCTTCACAGCACTACATTCCAAGACTCCAAGACTTTCACTCAGTTCTTTTAGGCCGGCATGAGTTTGGGCAACTTGTTTGTTGAAACATAGGGTCCGGGCGGCGGTGAAATAAATCGCCCTCGCTGGCCCAGCCACAGCGATGGACCGCTCATCGCCACGGACATGGGCTCAGCTTTCACAACTGTTTTGGGGCCTCCTGAATCCATGAGCACCGAACTTCAGCTGATTCAGGAGTTTTCGCTTCAGAAGGGTTTGTTGGCCATTGGTTGAACCTGAAACAGCGAATCTTGAGTAATTACGAACCGTTGAACACCAACACATGCAAACACTCTGAAGTCTTGGCCATTTCAAGTTCCAACCTTAAGCCCTGAGCACTATCGTTGTGTTAGGAACCGGATAAGCTCTCGATTGGTAGCACAAGCATTCAAAGCAGTACGCACAGGCCCAATTCTAAAGCGAACCCTTTTCCAGAACCTGTTCTGAACCTCTTATGGCCTCTTTCGCCCAGGCCGCACGCCTTGCTCAATCGGGGCGCCCATGGGCTTCTCCCTCAGCGTTGTGGGAGTTTGCAACGCCGTGCGCGTCGGTACAGAATACATACAGAAGCTAAAGCAGCCACGTTGACCATCAAATTCCTGGAACGCGGAGATAACTGCAAAACCGTTTCAAAGTAAGCAAGTCGAGGAGAGCCGTGGCTCCGCAGAACCAGGGCAAGCTGAACCAGGCGTGCCTCTTTAGTCCATGTGCACAACTTCAACACAGCTGTGTTACGCAAGCATACGCAAGCTACACAAACCTTCGGTCCAGGCAGGACGAAACATCGCCTCGACGATCCCTGTCTCTGCCCGAGCCCCTCGGCCTGTGCTCAGATTCAAGCATCAGACCCGGTGGAAGGCTGTTTCCATTTGCCATACTATGATATACTATGTCCAGCAAGGGGCCGTAGGCATCAGACAAATATGGGCGAGCTGAGCGTGCCATTGCTAAGTTTTGGAAGCTGGCCTGATGCTGCACTGCGTTCCAAAGAGCAAGGGCATGGTGGCTGCGATCTATCCAGAGCGTAGCGGCCCAGAAACTCAAACCCGCAACTCCAAAGTAAGCTTCTCTAAGCTCAAAGTGTACGTCCCAAGCCCTTCGCTCCAAAGATGAGGAGAAACCCCAACAAATTTCGTGCAACCACCCTAAGGAGAGATCCACGGCCGGCCGTGGCCTTGGACCTCCCAAGCATCCCGAAGCCAAACCCTTGAAAGTTCCAGCGTTTGGTTTGTTGCTAGAGACTTCATGACCCTTCTGGTCCTGTGGTGTAGGTGGGTGACCAATGGGAGGGTTTTTGGGTTCGATTTCCAAGTGTGTTTTTGTGCAGTGTGGAGAACTGGCTCTAATTTCACCGCTAGCGTGGCAAGGGTGTCGGAGGCGGCTGGGCGGGGCTTGGGGCAGAAAGGGGAGCGATGATCGTAAGCGGGCAGCGGGCGGGGAGCATGTGGGTGTTCAGGGATGGATGGGCCATGTCAGGATGCGGGAAGCTACTGCGACGGGCTTTTACCTGACAGGAAATGAGCCAGGTCAAAGTGGCCGACAAACACAGTGGCGGTTGGGAGACAGGGGTGGGTGGGACAGGGGCGGGGGCAGGGGGCGGGGGCGGGACAGGGGGCGGGGGTGGGCTGAGGCGGGTAGACACCCAGGGTCGGTTGGCCAAGTGAGGCGGAACAGAACAAAAAGTCGAAGCTGTTTGAAGGCTTCAAGACCCTACACATCCCTACACCCTGCCTACATCCCCCCCCTCACATGCCACGATCTCCTTTGCCAGGCCGGGCAGCCTCCCCCTCTCAGGCCTCCCGGAGGTCGAACTCTTCAGAGGCCTCGAGACCTCCCAGGCCTCTTGAGCTGAGGAGTCTTAGATTTGGAGATTTGGAACATTGTTCGGGCTCAGCTCCTCAGTTTCAACGGGCTGTGAGCAACTGGGCAGAAAAGCTGGATGACAAGGCCAGATCTTCTAGCCATCCCCATGTACAGCTGAACAGAACCCGAGAGCAAAGAGAAGCTTCCAAAGTGAAGGCCTGCGAGGCCTGGGCTGCCAACGCTGCCCGAAGCCGCGCAAAACGGGCGCCGCGCTCAACGGAGCCCGAGGTTTAGAAAAGCTTGGGTGTTTTCTTGACTAGCTTAACACCGAGAGAGAGAGAAGCCGTAGCCATTTCGGCTCAAGCCGGGACAAGCCCCCGGCTTGAGCCAGTAAGCAGCCATTGAAGTATCAAGGGGCGCAGTTTGGTACGGAGAAGCCGCCGGTTGCATCGGGGGCCGGGGGACAGGTGGGGTCTCGCAATGCATATGGTCCAGGTTTGGGCACCCGGCCACTCTGGAAAGGAAGCCTGTGCCCAGGGGGAGAGAGAGAGGGTAGAAGAAGAGGAAGGGGAAGAAGAAGATTAATAAGAAGAAGAAGAAGAAGACAAGGAGAGAAAGAGAGAAAGAGAGAAAGAGAGAAAGAGAGAAAGAGACAAAGAGAGAAAGAGAGAAAACGCAACCTCACACCACTGTCTCCCACCGAACCTCAGCACCGCTCCGGAAACAGGGGCGGGCGATGACGCCCGGGGGCTCCGGCCTCCACGCCCTCCGAAAGAAAGAAAGAAAGAGAGAAAGAGAGAAGGAGAGAAGGAGAGAAAGAGAGAGAGAGAGAGAGAAATACAAAGAGAAAGAACAAGAACGACAAGACGGCGACAGGGACTAAGAGTACGACACGGACGACCTCCAGGAGTGCTACCGCCACAGAAAACAACGCATGGAGGAAAGGGACAGGAAAGACGTCCACAGGCACGACGTCCACAGGGGACGGGCTCTTCGAAGGCACGGTTGGTACCGTCCACACGCACCATGAGTACACCGGCAACGAGAACACCGTCAACGAGAACAGTGACAGTGAGAACGGGGACCACTAGTAACGTACACTCCGCTGCCCCGTTCAAAGCGGAACAGTTCTGTCCTTCGCGGGCTCGCCGTGCCGGATGGTCTGCCCGGGCTTGAGAAAGTTCTTAAGCCCAGTGCCCTGCCTGCCTTATGCACGTTGCCATGCAGAAAAAGTACATGAAATCTGGTATACCTAGACTTCAAGGACTCAAGCTCCGTGCTTGGGTCTACCTCCAGGATCCTTGAGTGTTGCTCCAACCTCGACTTGAGGCCCGCAAGCCCGGGTGCCCGCCGTGAATCCAGTGAACTGCCGGGCCCTTTTGGAGGAAACAGGTTCGGGATGTTGGAGTTTAGGGATACACAGGCTTTGGGGCTTGAGTTGCGAAAACAATTCGGGAGCGAAGTCTAAAGTTAGTGGCTTCTTGGATCCGTGCAATCAAAATGAAGAGATTTGGTTGAGGCTGATACCCCAGTCCTCAAATTGAAGCTGCCCCAAGTCCTTAAGACATTTTTAGGGTTCAAAGTGTCCCCAGATTTGTTGTCCACATGAGGCTGGGCCTGGCCAAAGGGGGGGAGGCACTGATGAAGCGCCTGGCAGACGCCGAGCGCCCAGCAAACGGGCTTGGACAACTGTAAACTGTAGCCCGGGCTGTGGTTAGAATTTTGTGTTCGCCGAAGCGCCATGGGCACTTCGGGGCATAAAGTTTCAAGGGTTTGACTAGAGAGACGACAGTAGGAGTATGTAGGGGTTGAGAGTTGTTTTGGAAACCGCAAACACTGCTTTGGATCCACGCGCACGATGCAGGTGAACTGCTATGGTACAGGTTTTCCTTGCCCCTTCTTCTCATACACGTCTTGAAACCTTGAGTTCTATCCAGTCCGAAAGCAATAAGCCCATTGGCTCAGCCGGTATCCAAAGCCCTGAGAGAGAGAGGAGGCACATCAAAAGAACCCAAAATGCCAAAAATCAGGAATGGCACTAGAACTCCAAACCCCCTCAAAGCAAGCACAAAAAGCAAGCCTCAAGGAGAAGCAAAACCTCAAAGCGGTTTTACATAAGCGATTTCTGCTTGATCCCGGAAAGGTGAACTCGGTGAACGGCGAGCTCCGGCGGAAGCTGGAGATGCAGCCGGCACCCCAAAACGTCGGAGCCGTCCTCCTACTAAGCAGAAAGCCGAACAAGACGAAAGAGAGAGAGAGAGAGAGAGAGACAGAGAGAGAGAGAGAGAGAGAGAGAGGGAGAGAGGGAGAGAGGGAGAGAGAGGGAGAGAAGGAGTTCCAAGCAAAGGCAGGGAGTGGGGAGTTCAGTGGTTCAGTGGAACCCTCCGCGCCTTGAATAAGAGGTCCCCAAAGCAAACCGACAGGTCCAACGAGATCTCGCTGCTCGAGTCATCGAGCCGCACGCAGCAGCAGCGCCTCAAGGACAAAACATGTTTTACTGTTACACTTTTGTCTATGTTGTTTTTTACCGGTGAGCCTGGGGCTCTTCGTTCAATGTTGTTTGTTGCCCAGACGGCTCGTGGATGCAGCGGATCTGGCACTCGCTTCCAGGATCATACGCGCCGGGGGCGTCATCCGCAAGCAGTCATCATGTGGGAGGTTTTGGACATTCTTGAATCGAGAGGCTTCTGTCTCTAGGGTACGAATGTCGCTTGCAGTTCACATTGTTTATCGCGGCACTCTTCATCAAGTCTGTCTTTTTTGCCACCGTGCAACCAAGCAACCCGTCCTCGTGTCTCGTGTTCAGGGCATTTAGTTTGTTACTTGTCTTCGATCTCGTCCGAGATTCTAGACATGCACCACTGCAGTACCACTGCGCTGTCGGCCTTCCAATCCGTTTGACAGTGATTGACCCCTGCCGACCCAAATCCTCATCCTTGCCCGAAGGTTCCCACGCAGCCAAGCCGACAGCCTTACAAATGTCATTCATGTGAACCACCGGCCAATCACAGTCGTACGCCAAAGTAGTCCGTTTTTGAAGTAGAACAAAAATTGTGGTTGTTTCTGCCTGCGCGATTTCTGCATCTTTTCTTCAAGTTCTCATTTTTTCAGAGGTCGAGTCGGGGATAGGGGATGGAGGGTGCGGGAGGTTGGGGGGGGCAGTGGAGAGTGAGGGAGGTTTGGTCTGGGCAGAGGGGTGAAGGCTGATCACATCCATCAGTAGTGCAGACGTGACAAACTCATTGGTGTTTGTGTATTGTAATAAGTTATAAGTCCAGTCATGTTGGCAGCATATTTTGCTTCCAAATACGTTGGAAGATTCTTCAAGCTGTTTGTGATCGGCACGGGCTTTTCTACAAATGGTATGCACTAGAAGATTTTGCTTGCACTGTGTGTTTGATGTTGCTTCGGTAAATCTGAGTTCTGCTTCTGGACAGAGGACAAGCCACAGCTAAAGCTGTTGCTCCGACCTGAAAAGATTATGAAGGTTGGTTTATGAAGGGGGCGTCTGTCCCATCATGGTCATGAAATCCCGGATCCGATGCTTCGCAGGAGTTCGAACAGCGCGCCAGGACACCCAGCCTTCCAACATCTTCCAAGGGTTTCTTAGTGGAGCTCAGAGCGCTTGAACCAGGCTGAACCGTGCCCAGGTTGTCCGGAAACCTGAGGCATCCATGCCTGGAGTTGGGGCATGTCAACTGGAAACCCGAAAGGACGTGTGACCCAGCTAGAATCGCGTACGCTGTCAATCTGACGTCTATAAATGCTGGCTCAGAAGCCCTAAGCCCCCCCATGTCCCTCTATACGCGAGCATCCCCGAACCTTTAGCTCTTCAAACATCTGACCCGCAGAATGCGGGTGCAATGTCTGGTTCCTAATTATCTACAGTCAAGCCACTGTAGCCACTGTAGGCTCGCAACCTGCACAGCTAAAGGCGAACAAGGCGCGGCAGAAGTTCGCAGCTGCGGCAGAGGCCAAAGCCAAGGCGGCGGCAGCGGAACGCGAGGCCAGGGCTGGGCTGCGGGTTGGCGAGGGAAAAAAGGGGCGGTCCGAGGCGTGCTAGGGCCTCGAGGGTTTAGGGTTTCATGGAGGTCACGCTGTCGTGTTTTCGTCTTCATTTTCAGATCTGGTGTTGGTTCTCTATATGGGTTCGCTTGCCAGACTCTGAGATATTTCTTCTGACTTCCTTCAACAATGCGCCAAGCTCCTGTTGTCCTTGATATGACTTTTGCCCAACGTACGCTCAATGGGTCCCAGCAGGCCGTGCAACAGCCAATTGATTCGACATCGTCTGCACACAAACGACACCTGATGTCAGCCTTGCTTCAGGAACAGCTCCAGCAGGAGGTCAGCGAGCGCGGTCTTCAGTGGTGACCGTCTGTTCGCAGGGCTCGTGGCATTCCGTATGTAGCTGTCCCCGCGTTTCAATAGTGTTTCAATACATGACGTGTAGCATGCTTCTAAATCGGCAGGGATGCCAACGACGGAGGTGCCAAGTAATCCACCAGTCACCCATTCTCGCAGAGGCTCCAGCAAGAACGAGATGGGCTGCTTCAGCGTGGGCCTTGCAACTTGCAACAGCTTCGTGGCAAAGTCTGCATCTTTGTGCGACAGCGTGCGGGAGATAGTGCGGATAGGGTTGAAGCATCATTAAACGGTAGAAGAAATGATCGTCTTTGCATTTGTCCGTGGCGATGGTGGTTCTAGTCACGCTCGGCGGCCTTGTGAAGTGGCTGCAGTGCTGGCTCTCGAAATCTTTCGAGGTCCTTCAGGGCAGTGGAACAGTTCATGAGATGTCAGTTGCCATGATGATGCTGATGATGACCAGTCTGTCTGAACAGTGATCACTTTTCTGTGCGGTGAAAGTATCATAAGTTCCGGGCTTTCCTGCCACAGCCTTACCTGTTTCTGCTTGCGGCTTGACCGGTTTCTGCAACAGGCTTCTCAGTTTCCACTAGCATTGCAAGCCCACCCCGCAATTCCAAACAGGCAGCTTCAACAGTGTGAGGGCGAGAGGGACGAGGCAGGGCAAAGACACATCGTTTCGTTCATCCGAGTTCGGAGAGACATGACTAGATCAAGGGATGCATATGTAAGGGAGCATCCGCTCCATGTGGCAAGGATTTTAAGCCTTACTTCCTGCTTCCATGGCACGGTCTAGACATACATATGGTTGGGGCAGAACTGGAGGTCACGATGTCAAGTCAGATTGCTGCATACAGAGAAAACTACGCACTTGTGTTGTCTTGTTTGGTGGAAGTCACCATTTGGGAATCACTTGTAAGTGTCTCGGAAGTACCATGCAAGTTGTATGGCATCGGAATATTATGTAAGCACCATGTAAGCACCATGTAACCACCATGTAAGCACGATATAAGCAGCACATAAGCACAACGTAAGCACCATGTGATAAGAATGCGCTATGTGAGCACCGTGTGTGCACTTTGTAAGCACCATGCAAGCACAATGTAAACCAAGTGAGCAGTATGCAAGCACTTGTCAGCACCGTGTAAGTGCAAGGTAGAATTGCCCGCGCATCCCCTCATGTTGGGAGATGTTGGGCAGACCTGGTTCCGGACACACCGACTGATGAAGACCTCCAAAGTACTGCATACATGTGCAGGCAGCTTGTCTTGCATGTGAACCTTGAATGGCGGAAACAAAAAGCGGGCTTGCTTACGCAGTAGCGACACCAGACTACCGGTCACCAGCGGCTGGCTTGGATTAGAGGAGGAAAATTGCAACCCAAAGGGTACTTCTTCACGCCAGAGTGTTCATGGACCCTTCGAGCCCTCAATCCTGGTCCTAAACGACAACCTGCCCCTCAGAAAAGCCTTTGAACCCGGAGGCGCGCGTGCAGCTCGCCAACCTTGCCAACCTTCCCGAGATAAGGCAAAGTCAGGCTGGGCCCTTGATCTAAGAAAAAACAGAAATTCCTCTCAAATCACAGTTGTTCTACCGCTCGGAAGGCCATGCAGTACGGAGCCTTCAACGAGCTCCCAAAGCTGCCGCAGGGCATCTTCCAGGCGAAGCAGTTTTGAAACATTTTTCGGGTTTTTCTGAAGTGTTGAAGCTGAGAGCTTGTGCTATCTTGCGCTAGCTTGATTCCGTCGGGGAAGGCAGGATTTCTCAGGAGAGACGTCACGGTGGGCCTCACATCTATGGATGCACGCGACAGCCACACACCTGCACACGTGCAGCATTTCAACCTAATATGGCCTTCCACAAGGCAAACGCTTTGTACATCAGTATACACACATCACCAGGCAATGTGTGCACTGTTTTCTCAAAGAAGACCAAGAGAGAAAAGGTCTGCAAGGGGCACTGGATGGCACCGGATATGGCACTGAAGATGGAAGAATCCGCTGGTCATTCTGCCAGGCGCCATCGACTGGAGAATCGGCAGGCTGCAGCCTTGGGGCGCGCTTCCAGCATTTTGGGGGTGTCCCATCTCCATCCGGTCTGCCCATGGACTGAGTGTGCTGCAAAACTGAAAGTGTGTCAGCAAAGGCCTGGGATCAGCTTGGATCCTGCTTTTCACTGGGGCCTTCAAGTCCTACCCATACAAAGTCCCCTAAAGTTCCCCCAAAAGCCCCAAAGATGAGGCTCCCGCCAAGCCCTGGCCATGGAAATAGAGATGCGCCCTGGGCTGCAAAGAAGCGAGAAGATCCTGTAAGATCTGCCTTGAGCATGTCCCTGCCAAATGGTAGCAGGTGCTTACTAGGTCCTCAGTAGGTGTAAGGCGGTGTCAGGCTCCATTTTTGCCAGGCGCCAAGAGGCTGAGAAAAAGGCTGCCGACGCCCAGCAGGAGCAGTACCAAACTCAGAAGATGTTGTCCAAATAGTCTGCCATGAAGTATCCCACGATCAGGGCTCGGGTCTTGTATGGGCGACCGGGGATTTGGATTTTCGTTGTGTTGTTTTGCTGGTGTTCTTACGGTAGGACTTGCATGGCAGACCACTGTAGCATCACGATGCATGGGGCCTTGGAATCAGGGAGGAGGGTTGTCAGTGTTTAACTGTTGAACGATATTGTTGAATTCTGAGTGCTGGTGTTGAAGACGGAAGTTGTACCATGAGCATGCTTCTCCAGCTGCCCAAGCCTCGTCGCATGAGGCGGGAGATGCGAGCTCTGCTCGACTGGCAGGCACACGCACCAACGAAGAGACATGTAGCTGACTCTTAGGACCTAGAGTACTTTGAGCATCCTGACTATCAATGCTATTGAAGCTGCTCGCTCTCCGCAGCTGCTGTTGATTATGTTGATTGAGTATCAACCCCGCTGCCTTGCTTTTGCATCACTGAATACTTGGGCAGAATCGAATGCTATATCCACTTGCGCATCAACTCTTTTTTCCAGCTTTTCGCCATCCTGCTTTCCGAATGTACGATTGGCGAAGCGCGGGTTACAAAGCAAGGGTTCCGAACCCGCGCTTTCGAAGCCATGTTCGAAAATAAGCTCCCCCAGGTGTACATCCTTTCTTCCGCACATGTACAAAAAAGTATCATGTTTCATCAGCATAATTCCAGAAGGAAGCGATCTTCACGTTGAAAGATAGTTTCACGCGGATAAAGGAGAGAAACGTTGTGGAAAATTCAACCCCAGAGGCTTCTTGGTTCCTGCATGCATCCTGAGAAACGCATCCACGTTGAAGTTAACCGGGGCTCTGAGATGGTTTTCAAAGGGGCGTTAGTTTGGAACATGAAAATTCATTCGCTTCGTGCTGACTTGCGTTTGTCTTCGAGCATCCTTCTTGACAGCGACCCTCAACTGTCAACCTTTGCACAACAGCCCGACGACCTTGCCCCCCCTGAGTCCCTGAGTCCCTGCAATTCACATGCAGCAACCCTTTGTCCATTCTCACCCTCTGTGCCATGCAGGGTGCCGAGATCGAGTCCCTGCGGCGTCAACTCGCCCAGTGTGCGGAGCAGGCGGTCCCTTAACATGTTGGTGATTGCTGGCCATGGTCTGTTGGGAATGTGTAGAATCGTTTGTTGCCAGATGTCGTAGTGAAAAGCTTTGTGCCGCCGATCGTTGTGCAACCCGCGCAGTGCTGCTAGCAGCAAAGCGGTTCTTCTGGGGGAATGTGCAACGGTGGGATGGAGTTCAAGCAGCTCTGCTTGCATGTGCACACCCTGTTACCCCGCTGCACTGGGCACTGCCACCTGGACTTTTACGGCCATTGGTGTAGTTTGGGTGGTCACGATATGTCATGAGCGGCCTTGTAATTACGGCTGATGGTGGTGATCTTTAATAAAAGAGGCGGCTAACAGGGTTTGGGGTCATAGAGGCATTGTTTGCTCAGAAGGCACTTCCGTTGGCTAGGCCTCGATATTCTTGCAATTCCAGAGCCGAGGGTTGTTGTTTTCAGTCGTGTTGAATGTACATTTCTGTTTGCCGGGCCGTAGTTTCCACACGTTTGCTCCTTTGACCCCTTTGGTTCCGTACGTCGAAGATTCACATTCGCTTTGTGTGACCTTGGAGTTTTGGCCGTGCCAAGACAAATGCCTTGAGGGGAGGCAACCCCTCTCCGGCTTCCACTCCACATCAGTGATTTCCGGCTCAAGACATAGAGCTTCTTTGCACTGGGTTGGGCTGGCCACTGGCCACTGCGTTCCGCGGATGGGGAGACCTGCGCTCGAGGATGTGAAGAGTGCTCTGCTGAACTGGAACAATCTCTTCGTGGTCTCTCTTTGGATATCGCAGGCCTGCCTGAGCGTGTCGCACAAGAGGGTGTCCATCGTAATGAGGGAGTCTCCTTTCGTGCTGACAAGTTTGCAGCCGGTCTGGATCGCAGTGGCATTTGGCATTGTTTGGGCAGCGATTTCCTGTCGGGGCCATTCTCAAAAGCGCGCAGAGGAAGAATCTGCAGCCGCAAGTGACTCTGGGGACGAGGAGCAAGACAGTGACGACAGCGTGAGCGGTGGCCCAGCGCCTAAATTCAGAGTCTGGCATTCTGCAGTGATGGGGTTGCTCTTCACGACCTACAACTTCTTGGGGTATAGTGGCGCTCGTGGGCATCTTGTGTCAGGTCCTCTTATTCTCTTGCTGCAGCAGACGGTGATACCTCTGACCATGTTGTTTTCAATTTGTTTTCTTGGCCGGCGGTACTTTGCCACCCACATCCTCAGCTGCGCTTGCATTCTTGCCGGTATCCTAGTGTCGTTCATTGGCAAGGAATAGGGTTCCTGAAAGCAGCTCGGGCATTCAATGATTTGTGTCGGACAGAGGGTTTAAGACTCAGTTCTCTTTGTATAGTTTCGACACTATTTGCCCCTTGAAAGGAGTGGACAGCAAAATCAACAGGTGCAGTGTGCTTGCTCTTGGCGCAAGCTTTCCCTGGAGCTTCGTCGACGGTGTTCATGGAGTACTCTTTGCAACGTGCGCACGTCTCATTCTGGAAGCTTTGGACCTTGATCAACGTCTTCGAAGTGGTTGCTTTACCACCTGTTTTTGTAGCCTCCGTTCCCCTTCAGGGCCTGACATTCGCGCAGTCACCGGGGAATCTTCTGGATGGCTTCCAGTGTCTCTTCCTTGGTCAAGGTGGTGCAGCTGGAGCGGATGATGAAGAGTGCGCGACGTTGGCATACTTATACCCCGTCTTCGTGGTTGCACTCATCGCCGTGAAAACTTTGCAGGCAGCTGTGATCGCCAAGTTTTCATCAGGCCTTGTTTGGGTTGTTGCAGCTGCAGCCGTGCCATTGGCCTCACAGGCGTCTGCCCCAGCTTTGTGGAGTGGGGATGGGAAAGGGCACCACACCACTCACCAAGCCATTGTTTCTTCCTCAATAGCTGCAATAGCTGCAGGCCTTCACCGTCCCTTTGGTCATGGGCTCCTCAAACGTGCAGCCACCGCTGTCTGCCTGGAAGCTAGGCATCGCTCGGCATCGCTCGTCTTGGTTTTGCATCGTTGTCAATCGTTGTGTCTTGGAAGCTTGTAGTATCTAAATTATCTGACAATGTAACAATGGCAGCATTGCGTCTTTGCTACGAAATGAGGATTTGGCTTGGCACTGTGTTGGTCGTGGCTGGCATGGTCCTCTTTCGTGTGAAGGAGGCGGTGAGGGAGGTGCGTCATCCGAGCCCGAGCCCACAAGGACGAGCACCCTTCGACCGCCAACTCTGAAGTGTCCAGTTCATGAAGGTGGAAGTGTGGAACAGGACACGGAGACTGTAGGAAGGTACCCACGAAATCGCCCCACCTCGTGAGGTCTCCGTCCAATCCTTCGATTTGAGAGTCGAAAGCATATATTTTCTTGCCAAGCACGTGCTCATGTTACACTCGTGACATCTCCGGGTTCCGGTTTGTGCCGCCCTCATAAGTAGCGGCTGGCTCAGAGGTTCTCGGTTTCATTCCGTAGTCTTGCGCCGCCCTCAGAAGTAGTGGTTGGCCTCTTGTTGCCGTATTATTATTGCGCACGAGTGTGCAAGGAGATCTTCCCAAAACTCTTGGTGGCTTTCCAGACATACGGCGAATGCTCGCTTCGAACATGAAGGGCAAACAAGGACTTGCGACTTTGGAAGAGCTGGGTCTCACGTGGTGCGTCGGCCATGCTCAGCTCGGGTCCCGTAGCACACCAAGGGATCCGAGGCTCTTTGTTCGTCGGCTAGCTTTGAAAGAAGCAAGGCAGAACCCAGTGAGTGATTGCGTCCTGTCGAGTCCTTGAGTGGAAACAGCCTCAAACCGTGAATGCCCAGAAAGATCGCAAGCCCGAAGCCTCGAAACCCCAAAAGCCTCTACAGACCCCGCACACTATACGGACCCCTACGCAGGGCGCTGAGATCGAGTCTCTGCGGCGGCAGCTAGCCCTGTCCGCGGAGCAGGTGCAGTCGTCAGTTCAACGTCTTCAAGGGCCTTTGCACGCAGGGGTGAATAGAATACAAAAACCTAAACCTCCCAAATCCTCCAAAGCCCCAGAACCCTGACAATCTTTTGGGCCCCGAGCCTCTACATGCTACCCAGGTGGACTTCAACCAGGAGTGCTGCCAAGACCTCCAGCTTCGCTTGAGGCGCATTGCAGGGGAGTTTGGGGAGCGTCGCATATTTTTTTAAAGGTTCGTGCCACTTGAAAGACCAATCCCCGTCACCAGAATACGCATCAACCCTGATGCCCCTGAAAAGGAACTCCGAGGCCGCGAACAACTCATTGAAGCCCATTCAACTCTATAGCCGCCCAGACCCTCTCACCCGAAAAAACGTCCCCAAGCCCCAAACCCTACATGCCCTAGATCGATTGAATCAACATCCCGACTCGCTCTCGCTCCAGGCAACAGCACAACAAGGCAGAGGAGCGCCTGCGCAAGGAAAGGGGGAGGTTCGCCACGGTGAACCGCCTCGAGGCGACCTCCCTTCAATTTAGGTTTGTCCGGGTTTGTCTTTGAGTTTCTTGATTTTTTTGGTGCTTGGGGCGTGTGCGACAGGACGGTTTGACTTTCTGTTGACAGATGTTCTCTTGCCGTTGACCCAAGTGGGCACAAGGTCTTTGTAAATGGGCTCATGTTTTACACATAGTCAGCATGTCCATAGCAGTGCCAGGAGGTGGTCAGAGTCTAGATTCGAGGCAAAGCTGGAGGTATGGGCTCCACGGGCCTCCACGGGCCTCCACGGGTGCAGATCCAGTTCATCCAAGCCCGAAAGCCCTCTCGATAGACTCGAGTGCCACCAGGGCGTCTTGCCGAAGCAGATGCTGCTGAAAGCCCTGGCGTGATGTGCTGGTCGCCATGGGATACGGCGTAGTTGAACTCGGTCATAGGTCCGAAATTTTCAGACTAGGGTTTTGAGCCCTCGAAGAGACTCCACCGCTGCGCCTTTATTGCGTACGTGTGTCGTCATGGCTTCGTGTGGGGTCTGGGCTTATCAGCCTTGGGGTTTGGGTTTGCAGCTCAAGTCCAGTACCACAACCGGACTCCTACCAAAAACCCGATGTGACAAGTGTTAGACATGCGGGGCACCTCGCGAACGTGGTGCCTGTTTTTAATGCTCCTGTGAGGTTCGAGACTTACAGGGAGGGGCATTGACAAGTTTTCGTTTAATGACGTGGTTTCTGTTTACGGCCTCCTCTCTCAAGCGGTTGCCCGATCGGCCAAAGGCCATGTAGGTCGGTCCGCCTTCCTGTCGACGGCTCTTCGGACAAGTCGGGGTGTCGCCCTCAATCCTGAACTCTAAAATCCAAACCCAAAACCCCACGTCAGTTAATTGCATTCGACTTGCACTGTTGACAGCGCCTGAAGCCTGAAGCCTGCAGCCTGAATCTTGCCTGCAGTAAGCCCGCAACTCCCAGACGGCCCAGACACCTCTATCAATCTGTGATATGCTCTGGCAGTTTTTTTTGACTATGATTTTTGCATGACTTTTGCATGCAGGGCCTTTGGCCATGGATCCTGCTTTAGGACATCATGGAGGTATTGCAATCCTGGAATATGAGGAATCCTGAGTTGCAGTTTTCTAGGACCTCTTGAGACTGCCATGCGCTCTTCCCAGCCCTGGACCTCAGCCCCAAGATCGCAAATCGACATGTCGTTGGAAAAGCTTTGGAAAATGCCATTCAAACACCCTGAAATCTGAAAGACTCTGAAAGAATCGTGGAATCTTAGAGGCCTTGGGGAAGGACTCCGAACTGTGCCATCGGCGCTCGAGGGCGTTGCCAGGCGGCCCCAGGCCTGCGCCGAAAAGTGGCGTGGCCGGGCCGTGCAAGCGGGCTGACAGCCCTGAAGCACACGTTGAAATACGTTGGAGTACAAGGAGAGCAGCAGTATAGCAGTGGTACAGCTTTCGTTCGGTTTTGGCAGCATACAAGAGTACAAGTCGAGAGAGCACAATGACAAGGAGTGCGTGGGAATTGAACATGATCAGACATGGTGCAGGGTTTTGGGGACCAGCACACCTCTATTGACCGTCTTGCGCAAGTTCCCTAAAGGGGACGACGGCACTTGGTGGTGAAAAAGGGGATGCCGGATGCTCGAGCTCGAAGGCCTTGTGGCAAAGGTCCGGCAGAATGCCAAACTTCCCCGTATGCTGAAGCCTTGGCAATTCTTGGCAATCCCTGGCAGCATTCAGCTACAGCGGCGACGGCCTCGTGCATACTAGCGACATAACGTGGAGATCTGGTCCGTCGGAAGCATGCGCTCAGAGCCAGAAGCCTACATGCCCCAACCCAGCTCTGGCCTCGGGGCCATGTCGTATGCCGCATCGCAGCTTGGTTGCCGGCCCAGGATGTGCAGGGCATCAGCCCGCAACAGCAAAAACCAACCCTTCATGGCTTAAAGTCAAAAAGTTCAAAGGTTTGGGTTCCGTGAATGGTTCTGAACATTCGACTTCTTAGATGCAGAGCCCGGCCCTGCACTTCGTAGCCCAACCCGGAGGGCCACGCCCATGGCCCCCAGTCCTGTGAGCATAGCATGTCACAGGATGGCACAGCATGGCACAGCGTATCGAGAGCGCGACCAGGGAACGCGTTTTAAAGGATCGCGCAGTTCACGACACTTCACGAGGTTCGGGAGAGCCCAGGGTGCAGGCTTGATTTCCTGCTTGCGCCATGGGGGCGCGCCAGAGCTGTACCAAGGCCCCCGCTTGGGTGACATGAGGTGTTTTTTCTTCACTTGCTGAATGTCATTGAAGGTTGACACGTTGACTGCAGATCTTCTTACTAGAATCCCGCTTGTCAAGCGGCCAAGTGCAGCCCCAGATCCCTGGATTTTGCAAGCTGCAAGCATTTAAACCCTGAAACCTGAGGCCTGCAGCAATTGCGCCGCCGACTGTACGCGACCAGGTCAAGGCCCGACCTGCAGGAGGTGCTCACTAGATATAGAATGGTTCAGAAATGGTTCAGAATGGTTTATAGTTTTTATTTAGATAAAATTTAGATTGTTCTGGGCGTTGGATAGCATGGGGGTTTCGGAGTTTGGCGTCCAGGGCTGGGGAATCGGCTACTTCAAGCTTAGGATTTAAGGCGTTGCCGTGTCTCCTTGGATGCAGCAACCCTGCAGGCCCTTGTAGAGAATGGAGGGAATCGGGGTCTAAAGTGTGGATTGGCCGCAGGAACTGGAGAATGGGGCTAACAAGAACGCATGCGTATGCGTTCAACACAATAGTCCAACCAGCCTTACCTGCTTTCACTTCTGCTTGTCGCAGGTTATGGTGACGACTTCGACGACGATCGGCCCGGCGGGGATCCGGCAGGCGGGGCTATGGAGGGGGCTATGGAGGGGGCTATGGAGGGGGCTATGGAGGGGGCTATGGAGTGTTGGGATTCGGCTTTGTCAGTTGTGTGTTTCCCTGTCCTAAGCCCAAAGCCTGAATGAGGCTGAAAAGGCTAAGCCAGGGCAAAGCCTTACAGATGTGAGATTCCAAAGTCAATCTTCCTCTGGTCTCGGCTCTCGACTCCCAGTGCAGGAGCAACCTTCGAGGAGACCTTGGAGGAGCTGCTCTCCAAAAGCCAAAGCGCCCTGAAGACGTGACTCTGAGCATGGAGACTGTGTAAGGCCTAACAACCTTTTAAGCTTCCATAATCAGCTTGAAACTCGAGGAACAAGGAGATCTTTCTCTGAAGAAGCATAGAAAGCCCGTGTCCTCGCTGCCAAGTTCAAACACGGACAGCAGAACATAGGTCAAGCTCACGTAGGATCTGAACAGCTTGGACCGCCACCTGATGTTGTTCTGCGCCTCGTCGAATCTGGCGGCGGTGCGGTGGCTGATGCAGCTAGGCCCCTTGCCTCAGAATCAGGGAGTTTGCTGGAGTGTGAGGTTTTGGGTTGTTCAATCAGCTCAGAAATTGCAGCGGCTGTTTGCCTCATCCATCACCTGATCACGCGGCTGTCTCCTCCCCTCACCTCAGCCAAATTCAGCCTCGGAGCCAAATTCAGCCTCGGGGAAGTCAGGAGGGGATGCAAGGTTGAATTCGGAGGACACTTCGGCGAGGACCTTCCCCAAGCTCCACATGATGGCAGCCGACAACCCTCGACAGCCTTCGACAACCCCGGAAGATGAACCCTCCCCGTTCAGTGCTTGTAGCCTCTTGTCAGCCTCTTTCTCATTCTTTCTGTCATGCCCCCGAACCCCTCTGCGGTCCTTTTTGGTCCACCGCAATCACTGCAGTCGCTGCAACCGCTCTAGTTGCTGCAGGGGCCAGGTGGGATGCATGCGATGCTAACAGCACCTTGGCTCAGCTTCAACTTCTTCCGCGGTTTTTTGGTCAGGTTCCGATGAAAGGCCAAGAAGCTGTTTTGAATCTGTTTAGGCGGTTTAGTGAGTTTGGTGTGGGACCACGGTGGGATGTTGGAGTGGTTGTCGCCGACCGTGATGTCGAGCCCTCTGATGAAAACAAAAGGGCCCGAAATGACTTCCCACTAAACCCCCTATTCGCAAACAGCAGCTTCGGGGTTTAGGATGGTTCAGGGTCGAGTCGGGGTTCGGGGTTAATCCCCAGTGCAGGTCAATTTGCGTCTAGACGCTAGACCCTGGACTCCGTTGGCATGATGTCGACCCTCATCGACTCTCCTCGACCCTCCTCGACCCTCCTTGACCCTCCATCTCAGCACCAGAGACCCCAAAAGGCCTTCCAAGCCACAAGGCACAACTTGCCTCCATGTCGCCTGCCGCTCGGGAACTCTGTCCATAGTCAAGGCAGGCTCCAGGGCAGGGATGTATCAAGTGCTTTGGGGAGGGCGCGTTGCGCATCTACTGTTCACCTGTGGAGTAGAACAAATGGGGCTAGAGACGCCCCTGGAGTGACAGACCTTCAACTGCACTCGTTCATCGTCGCTGCTTTCTCAGTTCGCAGAGTTGAGGTTGAGTTGCTCAAAGTTCAGGCCTGTTTGGCTCTGTGAATTTTGGGGTTTGGTGTTTCGCATCATGGTGATTTGGGACTCAGGCGTTTTGGGTTGGGTACTGGCGTCCACACGTGCAAGCTGCAACCAAGATCAACGGTGCAAAAGCAGAATGACACATAGGGCAGTTGTGGAATCCATAGCTATTGCACCCGTCCACTCCTTCGATTCAATGTGCCCGGAGTATTGTATGCTTGTTCTCAAGCGAGTCCGTCATGGACCCTGCATTCGCTGACCACAGGAAATGATGGAGCACAGACAGTTGCTTGAGGCGCCTGGATGTGCATCGTGCTTTCCGCACAAAGCGTTTTGCAAGAGCGTTTTTCTTGTTTCGCTTTTTTGTTTAGCGGAAGCCATGTGGCCCCAACGGATGTAGGAGTTGAAGCTGTGGGATGGGGGAGTCCAGGCACATTCAGCAAACTCAGCAAAGTCAGCAATAGCAGCACAGGTAGCAGCACAGGTAGCAGCGCAGGTAGCAGCACAGGTAGCAGCACAGGTAGCAGGAGCAAGAGAGGCATCTGCACAGCAAGGAAGCCAAGATGGAACTATCTCCAGAAACCCTCCCTCTCCCTTCAGCCTACTAATCCAATGTAACTGAACGAACTCACCCTGAAAGCCCCCCAAAAGAGACTCATCGCTTCCTTCAGGCCGCCGAAACCCCTAGCACCCCCCATATTAGTGGAGGGATGAAGAGGGATGAAGGATGATGAAAAGGTGATGAAGGGGTGATGTCAAGCTGCACTGTGGAGGCCGTTGACATGGCGGGCTGGACGCCCTTGCACATTGCGGCCAGGGCCCCCGGGAGTCGAGAACCAATGCGAGAGTGACACAGGGAGGAGGAGAGGCGCTTGCTGCATTACCTGAATCTACACAGAAAAAAAACTCATCTGTCTGTTTTCTCACCAGTTTCGCAACTTTCTGTTGGGGGGCTGGCTGCCAAAATCCCGCAACACTTGCAAATAAGGTCCACGTCGGACGCCGCGAAGTGGTCATCCGGCTGCTTCAGGCTGGTGGGATGGTTGGCTTGGCTTGCAGGGTTTTTGTTCGGTGGTTTATGGCATTGGAGGTGCCGGTGTCTTTCGGAGTCTGCAGCGGCATGGTACCCGAGGTCTTCTACTAGATGACCAGAAGAGCTGTGGCAATCACCGAGGTGTTTGTGAGGGATGTCCCTAGAGCATGCGTACCTTTCCTTATGCTTTCGAAGCCTACAGTTTCACAACTCTCCGGGAAGTTCTTGCCAACCATTTGAGTGAGTTCTGAGTGGGTCGAATAGTCTTTATCCCCAAGCCAACATACGCTCTACAACGCGATCTTGAAGCTCCCACTCTCCAACCCCAAGCCACAAGGATTGGAGGAGTACATGGCCACCTGCAAATGTCCAGAAAGTTTGTTCACTTTCCTCAGGCCGGTGCCAAGCTCAACCAGAGGAACAGCAAGGGGCAGGCGCACCAACCTGGGTTGAGCAGAGTAGGATGCTGGACCTTCGAGGGTTGATGCCTAACTGTGATCAGCCTTGGCTTCTCATCCTCATTTTCTCAGATGCCAGTGTCAAAGTTGCTGTGGAAAGCAAGCAAAGTGGTAGTGGCCGAAAGACCGGCTGGTTGTCCAAGTTGTCCAAGTGCTTTCCAAGCTGTGAGAGGTCATATGATGCTCGCCTGTTGGAAGGAGGGTTGACAAGCCTGGGACGGACAGATTACAAGATGGCCTTCCTTTTCTTTGATAAGCCTTGTTTAAAAGGACCCTATAGCACACACACACACACACACACACACACACACACACACACACACACACACACACACACACACACACACACACACACACACACACACACACACACACAGACACACAGACACACAGACACACAGACACACAGACACACAGACACACAGACACACAGACCCACAGACACACAGACACACAGACACACAGACACACAGACACACAGACACACAGACACACAGACACACCGACACACAGACACACCGACACACAGACACACAGACACTTCAGACACTCAGACACGCATACAAGCCATACACGCAGACACCAGACACTCAGACACTCAGACACGCATACACGCCGACACGCAGACACGCAGACACGCAGACACGCAGACACGCAGACACCAGACACGCTACACGCAGCAGACACGCAGACACGCAGACACGCAGACACGCAGACACGTAGACACGCAGACACGCAGACACGCAGAGACGCAGACACCCAGACACACAGACACACAGACACACAGACACATAGACACACAGACGCATCCAACCTTCAACTTAGCGACCCTTCAAGCTTCAAGCCGGCTGTGAGGTGCCCTCGGAGCTCTGCGCGGACAACGGGACTTACGAGGCGCCTATGTTACCCTATGCTGAGCATGTGGGATTGGGAGGTGGGGGTTCAGGTTGCATGCTTTTGGGTTCCGGACATTTTTCCGCACGTTGTGGTGCAGAAAGCACCATGCTCTTGAGCAATATTGGAAAACCGGGGCCCTCCAAATGAAAACGCACACATGACTTTGAGCTTGGCATCAGAACCAATTTGTAGGAGTTCATCGTTATGATTCGCATAGCTTACTTCAAAACACACATTGAAGCATTCCTCACAGGCCATCCGATCCTACGAGCTTCACCAGCCGAGCCGGCATGTGTTGAGGGCAGAACAATCGCAATGCTGTCCAGTTGCAGTGTGGTTCTGGCCTCCAGTTGGCAATCGGGGCAGGGGGGAGGGGGTAGTAATTTGAGATACTTGAACGCAGAACATTCAACATCCTTTCAGGATGCCTGACCAAGAACTGCCTCAGATTCTATCAAGATTCAGCATGTAGTGGGTTATTTAGGTCGAAGTGGCGGACAAACCCCCAAACTAAAAGTGGCCAACGTCCGAAGCCCACACTCCCTTCAAATCCTCAAGACAAGGCAGCAGAGTGTCGGACAGCCGTGGGATTTCCCTTTGGATGCGCACCAGAACGAGGCCAGGTTGAAAATCCGAAACTGCAAAGCCCTGAATCATTCAGGCAGTTGTTAGCGAAACCTTGAAACACGGATCTGCAGTTGACAAAGTCGGTCCTGAGCCAAGCAAACATGTCGGAGGGATCAAGAGCGGCCGGAGAAACATGCATCCGGCGCAGTACAGAGGTCAGAGGTTTCGGGTTAAGGGTTTGGGGCAAAAGGGTTTGGAGGTTGAGAGTGTGCGATAGTAGAGACGTGTTGCGCATTGCCATCTCTGCGGGGTCCTGGCGCATGCACATCGTTTGGTCTCCCCCCTTATCCGGCCCCCCACTTACACCGCAGAAGCTGCGCAACAACACACCGCCACTGGCACGCCAGTACCACTTGCATCAATGCCACCCTGCCACCCATATCCCTGCAGGGCTCACCACCCACACCACTTCACACTGCGCCACTTCGCCCCTTACTGCGACATGAGCAACACAATTGCAAGAAGACCTTATAAACAAGGAGTGAAGACTGAAGAAAAAGAAAACATAGCCTTTCAGAAGTAGAATAAGCTCCCCAGGCCAAACCCAACAGGAAGAAGCACCGCACCCCAAAGCATGCTACAGGCTACAACACATCAAATGCATGTCGCGTCATGAGGCAGGCAACCCCTGCACAGCTTCAGGATATCGTCGGCAGCCGGCTTCAATATGAGCCCTTTTTTGTGCCACGGCAGCCTGTCATCAGATCTCAGCAGTTCAAGAAGGAGCCGTTGCTTTCCAAAGTGGTAGCTCTTGATCAGGCGATGAACAGGGCTAGCTCAGCGGAGTTGGGTCGCCACGCAAAAGATGGCAACGCATTCGGTCTCCAGACTCACAATGCATGGGGACTTCTTTCCAGCATATAGAAGATTCCATTCCGACAGCCTTCTTGATCGTTTTCGTGGGCTGTTGCATGCTCCAAGTCTAAGGCAACATGAGAACCTAAATGCATGGGAAACGCGATGCTGCGCGGAGAGCAACGGGTTCAGCTAGGTATACGGGGCAGGCGTCGACCTTTTTCGGGTACCTCCCACGTGATCTGCAAACACATTCATCTCAGTTTCTAAATTTCAGAGACGCTTCGGGAAGTTGGAGAAGCCTCCTAGTAAAGGACTCTCGCAACTAAAACCACACTCCCAAACATCTCTATGAGCCCCTTGAATCCCGCATTTCCTGCCGAAATGCTATCAAAGCCATCCACAGTACTGGTGGAGGAGTTCCAGCGCATCGGGACGCTGATCTTCAACAGACAGTTCCTGGGCCACCAAGCCTGGCAGCTTTTACTAGGTCGTGGAGTCATCAGGGACGTGGGATTTTCGACCTCTTTTTTGCTGCTCCCTGTCCCACCGACTCCGAAACCCAAGCCCAGAGCTGAAGTGGTTGGGAGATGTTGGGAGTCTTGAGTTTTAGGCTGACATTTTGCTCGTTCTACTCCACATGGTCACTTCTCTAAATCATGGTCCCCTTTAGGGTCCTCATTATGAGGCGACCCCTCTTCTTTAGGGCACCCCAAAAAAAAGACAATGATGTTGAGAATTGACCACATATTCCTCAAGCTAGATGTGTGCAGCTGTGTCGAATGCGGTTCCATGCCATTCCATAATCAGTGAGACGAAGACAACCATGTGCCTGTGAGTGTTATGTCGGTTGCCATTCTTACTCCTCTTTTTCTTACCATCCTCCTGAACCCTAAGCTGCGAAATCTTGAATCTTAGTTGTTGGCTTCCAATCTTTGCGCTAGCCAAGAATACTAAGTACTTCCCCAATTCCCTAAGCTCTCGAACCTCCTAAATCCGACCCCAAAAGTCTGAGGCCCGGATTCGGCCTCGCGTTCCTTGTGGCCAGTGGCGTAGCCCGTGACTACCCGGCCACCGGCCCAGGATGCGAGAGGTTGAAAGCGTTTTTTTTCTTACTCTTTGTCCTGGAGTGCCAAAGAGTCCTCGGTCCCGGGATGCCGAGAATCTTCATTTGTTTTCTTCCTTTGGCTTCCCTCGGCTTCCCTTGGCTTCCTTTGGCTTCCTTTGGCTTCAGGGGTTTACAGTTTAGAGTGTGGGCTTAGAGTGAGAGCTGTGCATGAAATGTTAGGGCTCTGTCCCGATATGGAAATTTTGAATCCACTTTCAGCGTTGTCCGCAGGGCATGAAGTGTTGAACTGGAATGCTGACTTGTAGTGGCAGCTTGGCCTCGTGCTGGAGGACGGTCTTGGCGCTCTCAACTTGCGATGGGTGTCAGTGCGATGGCATCTCAGGCCTTCTCAGGCTGATGTTTTGTAACGTCCGAGGTCTCGTAGGCGTGTGTACTGGGGTTGCTTCGACACAAAGACAGTCTGGCAACGTTGGCAACGTTTACCGGGCGAGGAGTCCTCGGCAAGAATATGGAGCCTGTGGCTGACACATAGCATCCTGACCTCGCCACAACCCTTGCCACCAAAATGCCCACAGGCAAAGGCCGCTAGACTCGACAAGTCGACGCGTGCCGGTTCCGGTCATGTCACCTGGGCTTCGTGGCACGCTAGGGACTCTCGGAGCAGCAGGAGCAGCATGGCAAAGCTCTGTATTGAGTCTTAGAAATAGAATGACAGAGACGTACTCGAGAATTGGAGTCCGAGTCGCTGCTGCTTTAGGTTTCGCACAACAAAATGCAGTTTGAAATGGCATGAGGATGGGACGGGGTAGCATGTTCCATCCGAAGCCTTTGGACCTGTGTTCTGACTGAGAAGTGTCGGAGCATCTGTAGTGGCAACGGGCCATGAGAAAGCCCGAGGGCAAGCTTTTTGGGGCGCTGGCTTTCGGCAATGGCCAGGGTCACCAGTCCAGTGCATGGACGGTGTACTAGAAAAAACACTAAGTTAGCAACATGGCCTGCTTCTTTAGAAACATGTGAAAGCAACTAAATGGTAGCGTTAGTTGAGTTAGATTCTCAATGATATCCGATTGTCACCAGTTGAATCGTTGACACGATGTAGCTTATTTCACGAATGTGCCTTACTGCGAATAGCATGAAGCCATATCCATTGACTCCCAGCTCACGGTTTGGCGTAAATGTCGCGCGCAAAGGGCCTCATGACCAAGCAACGTTTGCCGAAGCCAAGGTCGACATGTCCACTTTCTTGAGGAGGAGCAAGGCCCGATTCCCAGCACATGAGCACATGGGGCGTGTGCCAGACTAGACATGAGTCTCTCTCTGTCCCTCCCTAGGTCCCTCTCGCTCTTTGTAGAGTTGTGTGCCATCAGCTGCAGCATTGCATGGACTAGCACATGGCAAATGAATCTTGGCAATGCCATCAGCAGAGACATCGCGCGCTTGGCCCAAGCCGTGGCAGCTGGCTGACTTGTCCTCTCCCCGCAGCCCGCGCCACAAGGAATGCGTTAGGGTGCTCTGACTCATGACTCTCGGTCAGGTGCCTGTAAAAGTGATGTGCAATGTTATGGATGGCTTCAGCCTTCACATGGAGGATGTTGATGGCGTTGGTGTCCCGAAGATATCCATGGCGATCTCTGTGAAGATGAGCTTCCCCATTAACGATCTTCTCAAGATGTTGGCCTTATGGCAGGAACGTGAGGTGGACGAGGAGGGCCGCACACGGCGTGCGCAGGAGGCGTGTAAGGCAGCCGAGGTCCCGGGTCCTCTCCGCAACTCTCCAAATTATGCCAATTACAAGGCGGAGAACAGCTGGGAACAAATCTCATCCTCTCCCTTTCCGAAGGTCGTCTTGCGCGATGAGATCAAGCTGAGGGCGAAGAACTTTGCCGCACTACCCGTTCCGGAGCAGGGGCATATGAGCTACGCGCAGTTCAGGGCTCGGAGATCTCAGGCCGGCACAGCCGGCACTGCGACCAGCTCTTTAAATACGGCCAGTGAGGCCCCCGATTCTGGGCAGAGGCCCGAAGTTCCGAACCCGAAAGCACCACAAGGCTGGACAAGTCCAAGCTGGCTAGCAGCTGTCCAACACAAAGCATCCTCGGCCTGGGAGTCTTTTACTACACAGTAGGCTGCAACAGAGCAGGGTGTCAGATGGGGAGTGACCTAGAGAGCATCTAGAGAGCCGTAGAGTGCCCTAGCACGTTTTCCGTTGCTTGACTCGAGGATGCTGCTGGGCCTTTGGCCTATCCTTTCTGATGTCTGGTAATGCGAAAAACGGAGACGAGCCAGGACACAATGAGCCGGCTGTGAATGTACAAAGCTCCCAAACTCTCAAACTTTCTGGAAAAGCGTCCGCATGCATCTGCCCCTTCGCTGTTTATAGGGCACCCTTTGCAAGCCCTCCCCCCTTTCTCCCCCCGCAAGCCTTCAGGTCGACATCAAGCAGGTCGGAAACTTCTTGGGGGAGGCCTCCCAGAACTGCGCTGTTTAGGGCGCCTCCTTGGAAGATTTGGAAGCCTAAAGTTCCTCAAGCCATCTCAAGCCCTAAACCGTGGCAGGTGCTCAAAATGCACCCAAGGACAGTTGGGCGGTTGGACGGTTTGGACAGTTTGAACTCCCGACTCCCAAACTTAAGCTCCGATGATCCAGGATCCTTGGCCAGGGGCTCTTTGTGTCCGATTCTCTTGGGGGTGCTGTGGTTGGTTTAGGACCTGTTTACGTTTTGGAGGCTTTTCTGTGTTCAAGTTTGGGATGAATGCCGTGATGTCCGCCCTAACCTGAAAAAATCAACAGGGCAAGTTGTGACTCGAGGCGGGTCTCGGATTGGAGCTTCTGAAGGGCTTCAGGGCGTCTTCTTGTAGTGGTCTTGGCAGGCCTTCTCGCTGTCCCATACCATTCGCCTGGAATTTTTGAACTCGGTGGCCAAGCGCTGAGATCATGTTGCGGTGTTGTGGTGTTGTGGTGTTGCAGCTTTCTGATGGTTGCGCCGGAAAAGACTGTGGCTCCTAAACCGTGAGACCTGTACTGCCCCCTGGATGCTCATGAAGCTAGGAAGGCCATAATCCAGCCGAAATGGGCAAGATCCGTCCCAGCTGCTTGCTGCAGAGGTGCTGCAGAACACTGGTGTGGTCTCTGCGCTGATCCAGGCCATCCCTACCTGCCGGATGGGAAATTCAAGAAATGATAAGCTGCCAAAGTTCAGTGTGCGTTGGACGTCCAAAAGAGATCTTCAGAAAAGTGTTCTTCGAGACATCTATACAGACCCCACATCCCATATGGGCCCATCTGAAACGTGCAGGTCTTCCACATGCTCCAGCTGCCAGACGACCTGCTCCTTCCAGCCTGATTGAACGCTTCTGCAGCTGCTACAGCTAGAGATTCAGTTTCAGCGTTTTTGGCTGTGGACTATATAGGCGCCTTCGAATTGCATGAGGCTCAGGCCGCCTTAGGTCCGATTCAAGGCCACGTGGATTGCAGGGTTCTTTTTTCTTTTCAGACTGAAGAAAGTTGTGTTTGCAGCCAGGCAGAAGATCAATCGGCTTGTGCATGGCGTCGCAAGGATATGGTGGAGGCCCATGAAAGTTACAGGTAGCAATTAAACAAGGGCATGGTGGTGGTTGTGGTGGTGGTGGTGGCGGCGCCGGCGCCGATGAAGCTGATGGTGACGATGAACAGCTGCTACTGCGGCTGCGGCTGCGGCTGCGGCTGCGGCTGCTGCTGCTGCTGCTGCTGCCGTTTTCTGCTGCCGCTATCTGCTGCCGCTGTCTGCTGCCGTTATCTGCTGCCGTTATCTGCCGTTATCTGCTGCCGCTTTTTGCTGGCTGCGGCTGCGGCTGCTGCTGCTGCTGCTGCTGCTGCTGCTGCTGCTGCTGCTGCTGCTGCTGCTGCTGCTGCTGCGGCTTTGGATGATGATGATGATGATGATGATGATGATGATGATGATGATGATGATGATGATGATGATGATGATGATGATGATTGTGAAATGACGAGCGCAAGTGCGACCCAGACGACCACGACGATCATCATAACGGTGATTGTGACTGTGGTGACGTTGATGACTGTGACGATGATGTTAGTTTTCGGAGTGGAAGTTCATCTCGTTCTAGTGGAAGTAGGAACATGCAATGGGACCAGGTGCAACATCAGTTCTACCGCAATAAGTCCAAAAGTTGGGTTCCGTGAAGCGATGGAATCTGAGAAGCGTCCTTCTGATGTGACACAGCGTCATCCTTCTGAACAACTTCGATAGAGAACGTTCCTCATGCACTTGGGTTCATGCACTAGGGGATGGAGGTGTTCTGAAAGTTGATGCTGTACTCTGTTGCCGTCCATGTTTTGATTCCGTGCCTCCGTAGAATTTCATTTCTTTAACCGCATGTTTTCATAATTTTGTGCTTGCGAGTGCGAGGTGAAGACAGTTGCCACAAGTAGGCATACACAGTGGGCTCCGCAATTGACCCATACGAGCCCCGACATCTTTTGAAGAAGTCCTCTGGGAAGGAAATCCCAGCTTCTGTCCACGCGGTTCTTGCCGTTTCACTTCGACGAACGGCAAGCTCGAAGCCTACCTCCCCATGCAGCACACTGACTGAAACCCTGACCGTGACCACCATGGCTCGCATGCCATGATGCGAGGGTCGGCAGAAATCTTCAACGTGAAAGCCTTGCTGAAGAGCTTCTTCTCATTACGTGTTTGGCACTCGTTGGCTGCCTCGCGCATCGCGTCGAATCGATGGTGACGCCGCTGGAGATGTTGTTGCGTACATCTGCATGAGCACGCATTCATGTCTTAAAGGTCTTAAAGGTTGTAGAGGTGGGAATCCTCCTCACGAGAAGCAGTTGCCACGTTGGGAGTCCTCCGCAACATTCGTTCGAGTCCCAGGCTTCACTGGCGTCAATTTCTTTGCGCAAGACAGACAGGGGTGTGTTTGGCCATGCAGAGTGGAAGCTGTGAGCCTCTAAGCGCCCGATTGTGCAGAAATGGGCTTCTTTAGTGGCAAGGAGTGTGGAGTGGGTTTGAGTTCTGCGTAGGCAGCATGAGCGGATGCAGCGCGAGAGCTCCGGAGTGGCGCCCTCAGGCCCTAGGCCCTCAAGATCCCTCAAGCCTAGCAAGGCTTTGCTTTTGAGATTTTTAAGCGCAAGAACAGAAAGATGTTTCAGAAAGCTTAGCTTACCACTCCGAAATGCAGTGATGTTGTGATGTTCGTTTACGGCCCTTAAACGGCGATGTCGGTTTGGATGTCTCCGAAAGGAGTAGACTCGAGTCTAAAGAGCGGAGACAGGAAAGATTAGGAAAAACTGTACAGATTCCGTTTGGAAGCCAGAAGTGAGACTTGGCATGGCTTTTGCTGTGAAAGCTTGCTACAGGAAATCGGATAGACAATAACATCCACCACCCAACACTTACGTCTGAATGCACGTGATTTTTTTGGGTACGTGCTTAGAGGAGTAGCTCGTTTTGGCTTCCGAAACGCGTTGTGTCAGCTGTTAGGCGAGGTTCTCGAAGCCCCTGCAGGCTTGCCAAGCTTGGAACGTGTGTAAGGTTCTGTAATCATATTCGAATACACAAGGCAAAAGCGCACCACTGAGCTGCCGAGTACCCCATAATTCACGAATATACCTTCAACCAAGGACCCCTAGACAGTGTAAGGGATCTTTCTTCACTAAGGGGTAAAGAGGGTTCTCCGGGTATGAAACCCTAAACCCACAATGCAAGGGGTGCAGAGAGGGCTCCCTGGGTATGTTTCGCTTCCTCACTGCAGCACAGCCTCAGGCATAGACCGAGGTCAACTCAAGAGCCCTTCATACCCTTTCAGGAATATTCCTAAGGGTAGGTTCAGGGAGGGTTCTGATGTATAGGGGTCATGGTTCGGGTTTCAGGGTTCCTCTTCTCCATATCTCAGCTCATCTCAGCTCTTGGGACATCAAAGAACTGCACCTTCAACGCTTTTAGCCTCAGGACTCTAAGGCTTTCTGACTTTTCAGGAGCTCTGGCTGCAGATGCTCTCTTCCCAGACAAGCTAAGATATATACCCTAGAAAAATGATTGCAAAGCTTCTGGACTCTATTGTAAATGAACCTTCCTCAAAAAGAGGCCCCGCAACTCCTTTGCGCCCCACCAAGGCGGTGGCACCTCGCAAGCCCATGGAGAACGGCTCCATGCAACTGAACCTCTCCCAGGCCCAGAGTTCGGAGAGTTCGGAGACCAGCTGAAAACCGTTTAAAAAGCCAGGCCTTAGCCGGGCCGTATCCCTGAAGCCTAAACGTCTCTGGACCTGAATGTCTGAATGTACTTTGCCTTCGGACGTAGACCTTCAGGGGTTAAAGCTGAAGGGTTTGGGACCCGCATGCTGCCCCATGTTGCCCCAGAAGCTCGTCCTAGACCAATCGCCTTGGCTCAGATTGTGCATAAGGCAGATTGTGTGATTACATGCGAAGGAGCTGAGCGGTCTGGAGCTGAAGCAGTACCTGTCGGGCTCCGACGTCCTGCACCAGGTGCCAAGAACGGGTCCCGAACTTCAGAGTTTGTCATAGTGGAAGCCATTAGCCTGCAAGCCCGAAACCTTCAAACCCTCTGATGTGAGGATTCTTTTTGCATCAAACTTACCCTGAAGCCCCGCTGATGTTGCGACCCCACTCTAAACTTAGCCCGAAGCCCAACAAGTTGTTCATGCGCAGCTCATGTTCTCCACCGTCATGCTTCACTGGTACCTCTACCGCGATGGCCCTACCGGGACCAAAAAGGCCGGGAAATTTTCAGGGGTTCGCTTGGGAACGTGAGCGAAGCCTCTGCTTATGTGCTTTGCTTTTGAAGCTCACCCTAAGCGAAACCCGCCCCTTCCGTGCCCGCAGGCCGATGCCTAGCCAAGACCCAAAATTCAAGTTTTTTATTACCCCCCCCTGCCCCTGTGGTGTAATCCCTCCCCTCATCCCTCCCCTCGGTGCGGTGCGGTGTGGGTTGGGTTTTAGGGTTTAAGGGTTTAAGGTTTTGCAAGCTGTCGCACAGTGCGTAGGTTTAGTTTAAGGTTTTGGGTTTACCCCCCCCCCCTCTTGGTGTGGTTTGGGGGTTGGGGTTTCAGGTTTAAGGTTCAGGGTTGAAGGTTTGGGGTTTAGGGTTTAGGCTTTAAGGTTAAGGGTTCAGGGTTTGGGGAGGGGTTTACGGTTTAGGCAGTCTTTTTGCAGTTTTAGGGTTTAAGGTTTGGGGTTTAGGGTTTAGGCTTTAAGGTTGAGGCGTCAGGGTTTTGGGAAGAGGTTTAGGGTTTAGGGTTTAGGGGAGGGAGGGGGGTGCGGGGGGCGGGGGGGGGGGGGGGGGGGGGGGGGGGGGGGGCTGGGAACCGGCGAACCGCCAACGCAATCAAATATGTATACACACATAGATACATAACTACATACTGTGCAAACATATACATGTACATATACATACATACATATACATATATACATATACATTATACATATACATATACATATACATATACATATACATATACATATACCTATACATGCATTCATACATATATACATATATATATACATATATACATATATACATATATACATATATACATAGTACTATATACATACATTATATCACATAGATATACATATACATATACATATATACATATACATATACATCTATACACATATACATATATACATATATACATACATACATATATACATCTATACATATACATATACATATATACATATACATATTCATATACATATACATCTACATATACATATACATATACATATACATATACACATACATATATACATCTACATATACATATACATATACATACACATACACATACACACACATATATATATATATACAAATATATCCTGTCGTGTCTGAGACTGTTCCGAACGACCGAACGACCCTGAACCAGAAAAAATCTCATCCACCTGGCCTGTGTGCGCATGGGGTTAAGCCCCAAAGGATTAGCAGGTTTAGGAAAGAACTCCAGCAGGAGATGGAGTTCGACACGTGGCAGCGGCAGAACCACGGCATTGAGACAAATGGCACGAATGTGCCGGACCACGTGCAGCAGCAGGTGTACGCACTAGTGAACAAGGCCGGGTACGCTTCGAGCATCGGAAGCTTTGGGTTTTTGATTCAGCAAGTCCTGATCGTGCCCCTATTTGATGCTTTGCAAGACCAGCAGCAGCAGCAGCAGCAGCAAGACTAGGGAAGAGGCCGAGCATTTTTTGACGACGCAACCAGTTGTCATGGTAGTTTCTACTCGCCAGTTCTGCTAGTTTGTTAGATGGTTTCGGCTCGAAGCTAATGGTGCTTTGAATCTTAGTTGCAAGATAGCGCTGAATCTACAAGTAACCCTATAGCCCACAGCTCAAGGCCCAAAATCTTGCACCTGATTGTGCTATGAACTCGAGAACTCGAGACTGTTCTGTCACAACACCTCGCAAAACCTTATGGGAAGGTATTGAACCATCAACTTCCCCCCCTGCCCTCAAGGCCTTCATCCCCGAGCTGGCCGTCGCCTCGGCGCAGAAGAAGCCCGAGGGGCCCCGTCCTGAGCTTCCGTTGGATTGCCAAGGTTGCAGGGTTTGGGTGTTGCCCCCAGCAATGTACCAGTAATGTACCCTTCTTCCGGTGCAGAGATCCCAAGCCTCAGGGGGCCGGACGAGGGAGGTGGCCCTGGAGAAGTGGCACCCGAGAGGCCTCAGCCTTTGAATTTGCCCCAGAATTTTGGGGTTGAACGGTTAGTGTGGTTTGGGTCCGGGCCTTTTGTGTAAAGGCTGCAGCAATTTGGGGGCCCGCATCAGGGGCTGCAGCCCTAAACCTTAAACCCTGCACCCGGGCATCTTGCGGAGCGCGATGGTTCTCCCACATCCGCTTGCGAAAGTCGAGATGTTTGAGCAAGACAAGCCGCGAGAGGCCCATGGCGCCACTGCTTGCTCCTTTCGCGGCTGCTGAAGGTGGGACTGGCGGCTGGTGAGGAAGAGCTTAGAAGAGCTTAGAAGAGCTTAGAGTGCATGGCCCAACCATCCTGCCAGAGAGTCCCTTCTGGTGAGCAAGGATCCAAAATCTCGTGTACCGCTGCATCAGCAGAGTATTGGAGAACAGCTTTGCCATAAACTCTGAGCCTGAAAGCATCGCAGCGCTGACATTCCAGTGAGAACTTAAAGCCCCATAGCCAGGGTGGGCGCAGATCGTTGGCGGCGGGTTTCCGAAGCCCAGTGGTGCGCTGACGGATCGATCTTGTTCTCATGCCCGATGCTTGCAAGCCGTAGTTAAAGAAATAGAAGGGAGGGTGGCTTTCGCAACACTCATGCAAGCCCGATCCCTGATCGGGGTTTGGGGGGGTGGTTCAGGCTTCAGAGCAATGTTTATAGGGAGTTGTGCAAACCCTCAAGATCCTTCAGCAAAACCCTCAAATGCGGATGGAAAGGCGAAACCCATTGGTCCTGCTGCACTTGCAACTCAGCGCGAAGCATTCAGCACAACAAACCCATTCGACTCTCTTCGACCGTGTAGGCCAGCGTAGAGCTGTGTAGGCCATCTGTGACTTGGTTCCAGTTCCGTGAGCTGCTGCGCTTTGCGGTGCAGGTGCAGCTGGAGTGCAAACAGTCACGTACTCGCCGCTTGGCTTGGAAGAGCGTAGCCTTCTTGCACTCCTTAAGTATTCTGACCCTTTTGCCAGTGGAAGGTATGCCAAGCTCCAGGCCTTGAGAAGCCCCGAGCACTTGGTTTAAGAGAGCTCAAGACCCTTATGCCCTTTGTTTGATCCCATCCGGTAACCGGCGGCCTCCCTGACTTCTAAATGAAAAAGGCACGTCTCCAGCATCTTCAGCGAGGTGACCCAGGGCACCTCAGGCACAGAGCAGGGTGGTTTGCAGGATTGTTTGGTGTCTCGGACGCCTGCTTTCCGAATGTCCGGAGCATTTCCTGGACATCTCCTGAGCATGTCTTGAGCATTTCCTGAGCATTTCCTGAGCATTCTTGGACTTCCGTCCTGCTCCGAGATTGCTCAGGATCGTAGCGTAAAGGCTCAACTGGACCCAAACCATTTATGGTTGGTGGCGGGCGCATGCATAGGCCGCCCTGTTACATGGTGAGTTCTTTCGGGGGTTTCAAACCTTTTGATGGTCTTTTCAGGTGTCGTTTGGCTGGGCAGTCGGGGGGGGTGGGTGGGGGGGGTGATAAGAACGTCATTCATACTACATCCATGCCCAGACTGATACTTACAGCGTTGTCGCCTCTTTGTACAACATACTGTGCAAGGATGTGGAACAAGACTCAAGACAGGTTGTCACAAGCGTCCATGCCTTTCGCGACCATGCCCAAAACACCGGTACTTACAGCGTTTTGGTTTCTCTACGGGTTGCGGGTTGCGGACTTGACCTTTAAGAGTTTAGACTCCGGGTTAGCACACTCAGCCTCAGAAACCGAAACACAATGTAACAAAGAGTGACATCTACTCCTGAATGCAACAGTTTCCTGGATGTCCAACTACCGTGCTTTTCCTCCTAAACTTGCAAAAAACCTAGGTGTCGTGCCATGTTTGCGTATAGAAAGCAACAGGGCGCCCTATGCTACCCCACTCTTGCAGTTCTCCGAAGCGGGCTTTGGCGGTTTGGGCGTACAGTGCATTCTGCGCATTGCGGAGAACAACACTTTGAGCGTGGCAAGGCTTGGTGCGCAGCCCCTTGGCAGCCAGCACGACCGACCTGGGCAAGCGCTCGCCCACGGGTGTGGAGGCAGACCCGAAGCTCCTGCAGTCGACACAGGAAAGTTGTTCTGTCGGATCAACCTCCCCGCCCTCTTTCTTTCTCTGTCTCTTTCTCTTTATCTTTGTTTCCTTTCTCTTTCTCTTTATCTTTCTCTTTCTCTTTCTCTGTCTCTTCCTCTTCCTCTTCCTCTTCCTCTTTCTCTTTCTGTTTCTCTTTCTCTTTCTCTTTCTTTTTCTCTTTCCTTATTCCTTACCAAACCAGGAAGGCAGGAAGGAGTAAATTATGCTCAGCGCTCTGTGCTTGTTTTTGCAGGCTGTGCCGGGCACGAGGATGGTCAAGCGGGACGACTTCGCGTGGCTGTCTGTGGTCTACACGCCCGCGGCCCAGGGCTGGGGCCCTCCAAATGCCTAGTCTCCTATTCAAGCTGTTCCTTACCAGATCCATTCCTTGTGGAAGTCCAAACTTTTGAAGGAACGATCCTACCTGCGGCAACTTTTCCTTCAGAAGCCCTGCCCAAACGAAGCATGAGGCATGATGAAACCAATGGACCAAAACCCAGTGCCAAACACGAAATTAGAACCCAAGGTCATGAGCCCTACGTCGCGAGTTCTCGTGCCTTGCGCCCCCAAGCCCCGCAGGCCCATTTAAGATGGAGGTCCGAGGTTGAGGGTTATCCTAGAACCCGAGACGCAAAGCCCGCATCCCTTATCCCGAAATCCCTAAACCTTTTTCGAGGCTCCTGTTCTTCGCCGCCCATCCTCAGACCGGGGCCCCGTGCGCACTTCGGGGCTTTGAGCGTTTCGGATTTTGGGTCGGCCGAGGCCTCCGAAAACTCCTCTACGCTGCCACTAAGCCCCCAAACACAGAGAGCTGAGAGGCGCTGAGAGGCCTTTGACAGGCGCTGAGAGGCTTCTTGTGGCTTCAGGAGTTGGATTTGCAACTTTAAACTTTAAGCTGGAACTTCTGAGATGTTGGAAAGCATGGCTTGGCACGGCGTGGTCGGAGAGCAGGTATGCCTTCATCGAGCTCAGAAAGGTCAACATCTCACAGATGGACGAAGGCCTGGGATTTAAGCAGCCTCTGTGGACACACGCCTCTTTCCCTGTTGAAAGTGGCTCGTTTTTTTGTTTTTTATTGTGTTTTCGTTGGAGCTCAATCTTGCCATCTTGTCCTTCTTTGCCCTAAAGCATCCAAGTGCAATTCGGAGCCTAGCCAGGTAACCAGGAGCTTACCCTGGTGGGAGTCGCGGACCCAGAGGACCATGAACCAGGCCCCGCGCAATGCGAGACATAGCTTGTCAACTGCTGTGCGGGGTGTGGACTGGGTTCAGGACCTCCTTGCAGGACCTCCTTACGTGACCAAGCATACCCCGCCACTCGTCCCTTGCAGCCCCGACAGTCGCTGGAAAAAAGCCACACCAACAGTCTTAATGCCCCTAACTGACGAAAACATGGGCAGACCCACAAAAAAAGCTCCGACAACTCCGGAAATGCAGACTATGTCACCGGCGGGGCGGCGCCCTCCCGGCGCAGCCGCGACCGCTCCAGCGAGGCTGGGGGAGGGCGCTCGGCCCAGTTTCCCGCAGTTTGTGCTGCAGGGTTCGACAAGGCGGGTTAAACGATGTTAAACGGGTTTATGCGGTCCAAGGTCTGCGCCGGTCGGCATCGTCCTCCTCCTTCCGGATGGGCGCTGGCAGGCTGGAGAGCTCGAGAAGCTGGAAAACCGCCAAGCCCCTGATACATCCCGAAACATTCCAAAAACCTTCCGCTGCCCTGGTGAGGAGCTGAGCATGCCCAAGCTCGACCTCCGCTTTCCTTCGGCAGAGAGCCTGAAGATGCCCGGACCCCCCGGAGGGACCTCTGGCGGGGGAGGGTGTTACGTCCAGTTTATTGCTGGGACTTCAGGGTACCTGCTTTGCTCTAAACGCGAGCGTAGGATCAAACATGCTTGCCTGAGACATCAGGTGGTCGAATCAGATCATGGCCGGGAGCCAAGGCCACTGTTTGGGGCCTTCGGACTCAGTTCCGTGTTGTTTTCTGTTGTGGTTTGGGATGGTTTGGGGCTTTTCGTTTTCAGTGCAAATCTTGAAACTCCTCGAGACTCGGCGCCTTGAAGCACGTGGCCGTGGCCTTCCAATGATTGTTTGTTCTGTTCCCCTGGACATTGCGCCCTCCTTTGACTTTTCGGATCTTTTCGGTCTGCCGCACAGGAGCCAATTAAGAGAACTGTGCTATGTAGTCGGGGCTTGGGCAATTTTTGGTGAAGTACAGAGCAGTCTCATGAGGTGGGCGAAGCATGAACCCCAAAACTCTCTTCTATGGTATTTCGGATGGTTTCCTGTTTACGGAACGTGGTTGGTTGTCAAGGTTTGGGGTCTTGGGGGGATGTCAGGTCTTGGGGAACCCTCGCCGCAGGGCGCACCAGTCGACCTTCCGCCGGTTCGGTTTCCGCTTTGCAGCGGATACAGGCCGGGAGCCGAGCTTTCTTCTTGTGTTTCTCTCTAGTTGAGACATCTGAAGACAAATCTGTGGACCACTACATCCTTTTGAGTATCAGCAAGAATCCGTCAGGCGCTCTCTGAGCCCGAAGGCACCTTAACTCTGCGTGCGCAGAAGAGCCTCCCGAAGCAATCCCCTAAACCCCAAGTCTCTCCCTAAATCTTCCTAAAAAAGGGAATGCCTTCACAGTCCAGTCTGAGGCGACCTGAGTGAAACCGCGCAGGGCTCAGGTCCCTAAAAGAGGGGTTTGAGGGGGTTTTGGGGTTTGAGGGGGTTTTGGGGTTGAGGGCTTCGGGAAGTTTAGGATTTCTTAGCGGGATTTGTGTGGGGTTTCGTGGGGTTTTGATGGTGCGGGGTTTTCGGTCTCGGCGACTCGGGGCTTGGAACACAAGCGGCCTGAGCCTCTAAGCCCCGAAGGCACGAGAAAAAGACAACCTACGACATCTCAATAACAAAGTCAAGCCCTCGCCTGAGCCGCCAAATTCAACCATATTGCACCCAAATTCTCCAAGCCCCGCCCTCCGCGCTGAGGCCATTTGACAATGCTTCATTTCGGCGATTTCGGCGAACGTAGCTAGCCCGCAGGAGACGAGTCCGACTCCAGTAGTGGTGGTAGAGTTCAGGCATTTAGCTTCTGAAATGGCAACTCGTTGAAGCAGCTCAGATGTCCAGACCTTGAAGGTCATGAGTTCAGAATTTGGCTCTGCCCTGGTACCCTCTACGTTTGCATGGTGACATGATAAGCCTAGCTGCCAGGAACTTCGGCAAAGTCCACATGCAAGACATCAGCTGAGTGGTCGGCGTTGGTAGGAGTGTTCGGTGCATGTTGCTGTTCAGGACTGCTTGATACGGTTCCTTGCCAGCTGTTCCTAGAGGTATGAGACTAGCTGTTGGCCCTGATCACTGTAAACAGGTGGTGGTGCAGAACCATTGGAGTGAAAAAATGCGTTCCGGCCGACGTGTGCACCGAAGATGGATTTGCGTTTGTAGCTCGGGGAAGTCGCCTCCGCGTTCTGGGCGACCCAAAAGCCTCCAAGCCCGGCCCAAAACCCCAAGCACCCTTCGAGCCGGAACCTCCAAATGGAGAGTTCTCAAAATTATGGTCCCTTCTTGGGTACCAAGAATATTACCCATACGCCCAAAAGGGACCATATTTCCCAGAAGTGACCAAATGCTTCCTTTGTAAGGATGGAGCTGCAAGCTCAAACCCGAAGTTGGATCTCTGCACCTGTGGCTTTCAGCCGGAGAACGTGGACCGTTTCCACTCGGGCACCTGCTCAAAGTTGAGGTCCATGTGCTAAAGCACACCCCTCAATGCAGGCAAATGCAGGCAAATGCAGGCAAAGGCAGGCACCTTGACTTTGAGAGGGGCCCGCATCCCACGCCAAAGCTGCGACACTCGTTCGAGGCGTGCGTCCGCTGTGCAAAGCCAAGAGAGTCAATGTAGCACCCCATGAAAAAGCCCCCCTGACCCCATCTGCAACCGTCCCAACCTAAAACGTGAGACCGCGCTCAGCATGACACGGATGTCCACACTCGTTGTGGCCTTCAAACATTCAAAGGGTTTCACAAGGGTTCGCCAAGCAGGTTCAGCTTTCGGAGATGCTCAGGTGGTGAAACGTTGAAACCCCTGAGCCCGCCCTAAAGACCTAGCTTACGCACTCTCAAGCCTTTCACCCGCGGATTCGCGTCGCGACAATTCGTTTGCAAACGCTGTGAAGCATTGTGAAGCATGGCCGCGGAGTTAAGGCTAATGGGCAAATGCAATAAGACCCTTTGTGGGAGAGGCCAAGAGGCCATTCAGGGTTTCAGGATGTTTCAGGCTTGGGCTTCGATGTCTTTCCCGAGATTGCAAGCTGCGCTTGCCCGTTCCCCTCAGAACTAGTCAGAACTAGTGGAGGTAAGGGCGACAGTTGGCGGTTGGAAGTTTTGTGGACAGTGCAGTCTGCAGCAGTTTAGGGAGTGCCTAGCAGCCACTTGCTTCACTGGCAGTAGCCAGCCAATGTGAGAGTCGTCAGCTGGAAGTCACAACAGCACTCAAGATGCACTGGCCGACAGCCTCGGCAGCCGCTTTGGCAAACCATCCTTTTTCCCCAGCCCGCACGAGCCCGAGTCCCCAAGGCATAGACTCAGACCAGTGCTAGGAGCCGAAGCTTCGGGATGCTGGCCATTTCGGAAAAAAGGGCTTATGGATGTTGAAGGCCTTGAGGTTTAGGCTTAGGGGTGTTTAGGGTTTAGGGGCCTGAAGGTCATGACGGCCACGACGATCCTAGGCCTTAGTCTAGTCTGCTGACGCTCACCAGATGCAATCCTCCCAGTCTCACCAATGGGATCACAAAGCAAGGCCCGTCATTGCAAAGCGTGCAGGGCTGCATTGCACGTACCCTTGATGGGTTCTGTTAGCCGTCACCATGGTCGCTGCGGTGCGTTGCGTTGTTAGTCAGAGCAAGGTTTGTTGCCCACCCTAGCTTCTTGTGGGCACATCTGAAATGTCGGAAACAAGGTGCTGTACAGTTTCAATCTACGCTCGTGTTTCGTGTTACTGCATGTTGTTCGCTCTTCCTGCGCTGCGCCCCTGATGAATTCCTAGGCCTCGTAGAGCAGAGCAGTGCAGGTTGGGGTTTCTGGGGGTTTGGGATTCGAGGTTTCATTGAACCATGGCCTGCCGCGGCCGTGGGATTCAGTGATAGCTCAGAGGGCCAAAGCCGCCAAGTACACGCTGGCATGCCCTTTGGCTGCAAGGATATGCCATGCAGGTAGAGAGCCCTGTTGTGGGTAACTTTGGTGTGGTCCAAGTCTCTGCCTCAAACCTTGATCCTAAGTCCTTCCCAAGATCCCAGAGCAGGCCCTCCCAGTGGCCTTCGTCTGAGTGCGGACCTCGGCGCCAGAGGCTTCGGGGTTCGTACTCCGCTGAAGCTCAAGGGAGACCGAACCAACACCCTAAGCTTCCCGAACTATTCCGTAAGGCCTCAAGGCCCCTCAGATTAAAGAACCAATCTTGTCAGGGCTTTGAGCTTTGGGGGTCTGCATGCTCTCCAGCCAAGAACTGGACATGTTGAATGTGAACGTCCAATGCAAATTTGGTGGCTTCCGAAATTCGGGGTACCTTATTGGGGACCTAAGGAATCCTACTACTTGGGGTCTATATTAGGGTCGCTCTTTTTCGTCAAACCCCGTGTCAGGCGTTAAATCCGACAAACTGTTGACACTCGAACCCCAACAGCGCTGCGGCCCCAAACCTGACACCTCGACGCCCTGCCGCAAGCCCTCGTGAAATTTTCACCTTGTGGGACCATGCGGCGTTGAAATCTCACGGCCGTAACACATATACTCTCTGGAGCTGGCCCATGTGTGCTGAGCATCTCGTGACGCTTAATCCACAGGCCCTTTCCTCCTCTCCTCCTCGTCCTCCCGGTCCTCCCCAAAGAAAAGGCTTCCTACAATCTCAAGACCTACTTGCGAAGATGGCAGGCGCTGCATGTTGGAGGTCAAAGTGAAGTCTTCCCTACCGGCAGCATCGTAGCTTCCAAGCCCAAAGTGTCAGAGAACCTCCTGTAGGTTTCGGGTTGTTCTTTTGATCTGAAACCTTTACTGGAACTACCGACCTGTGCCAAGGTGAGCTGTAAGCTGACGATGGCACCGCTAGAGGCTGGCAGGGCTTCCATCGGCGCAAGTCACGGTCACAATATGCGGACTTGCTGACTCACCCTCCTGACTGGTGCAGCTGCCTGCATGTGAGACCGGTGAACCATCTGAACCCTAACCGAAGTGTGTCGCGCAGGATCTGCATTCGAGGGACCTGGCCTGGATCAGTGACTTCGTAATGCAGCAGGTGGCCGTGACCTCAGACTTATCACAATCCAAGAGCCCTGAATAACAGAATACCAAGAGGATAAGCAACTTTTGGCTAAAGGACGAACGGCCAGCGCCACAGCCAAGCACCCCCCGTCCGCGCCTTCGGACAAAGCCAGGTCCTCATGATGCGCCCCATGATGGATCACCTGCAGCAGACCGACAGCTCTCTCGACTACGCGCAGCGGCAGGTGGCCTGTGGGGCGGACTCTTTCGGCTTGGCCCGGTTCAGCTCGGTTCAGCTCGGTTCAGCTGTACAGTCCCTTCGAAGTCGAGCTCCGACGCCTGTTCCGAGGATGTTCATTTTGGGCTCTTGAGAGAACTGCCCAGAACTTGCGCGTAGGTCCACCGTGTGAACATGGACCTGGTGGAGCTGAAAGCGGACGTCGACAGGACCAACAAGTGAGCCACAGCCCAACATCTTCCCAAGGAGTTCTGGGTGAAGACAAGAGAACAACCTTCTCCAAGTCGCACAAGACGATAGCCAACGTTTCGCAGGATGTCGATCATGTACATCCTGTTGCATGCTTGGAACATGTAATCCTGATTGTTCTGCGAAGCTCTTGGCAAGCCTCTTTCAAAAGTTCAGCTTTGGATGGCATGGGCTTCGGGCTTCTTTGCATTGCATTCCAGGTACCTTGCGATACTTCGGCAGGCTGGATACTCAGGTATCCATTCTTGTCTCTATAGCAGTAGTAGGTATGCTTTGGCTGCAGCTTGCCCTGAGCCTGATCTTCTATGACAGCCCCGCGCCAGAACTTTCCAAACCTACTACTGAGCTACTGCCTGCATAGCTCCACAATTCCTGTTGCCAGGGCCTTGGTGTGCAAAACGAGGGCAAATGCCCGCGGCTCAGCCGTGAGCACATGGTTCCGCGGGCTGACAAGTTTGGTATCTTATGGAGCCTGATTCGCGTGGTTTTGCCCCTTGGGCTCGGGAAGTCTGGGCACATTGTGGATTTAGAGTAGCTTTCGAGTTTTGTTGGGGCTTCTGAGCTTGTGAAGAAAAACAAGGTCAAGCCAGGAACCCAAAAACAATCCGCATGACAACAGTGCCGGAGTGAAACCCCCACTTTAACATCCATTCCGTATGCACATTTTATAGACAGTATAAGAAGGTAGTAAGGCGACGCAGGGTAGTTGACTAGTTGAGGCGAAAACCTCATGTTACGGCGTGTCTGTCGGAGGCGTATCGACTGAGACTGCGTGTTGGCTTTGGTTGTACATCATCTTGGATCCCCGTACGCGCCGCAGTCCGCTCTCGCGCCCCTCCGGCTCTGTCCTCACAGCACTACATTGTACTACAACTCAACGAAAATCCCTCAGCTTCCCGCGCCGCCGTCGTACGCGCCGCCGTACGTGCCGCAGTCCGCTCTCGCGCCCCTCCGGCTCTGTCCTCCCACACATTTGTACTATTCAACGAAAATCCCTCAGCTTCCCGCGCCGTCGTACAAGCCGCAGTCCGCTCTCGCGCCCCTCCGGCTCTGTCTACATTTGTACTATACAATTCAACGAAAATCCCTCAGCTTCCCGCGCCGCCGTACGCGCCGTCGTACGCGCCTCAGTCCGCGCTTGCGCCCCCCCGGCTCTGTCCTCCCATACTACATGTGTACTACAATTCAACGACAATCCCTCAGCTTCCCGCGCCGCCGTACGTACGCGCCGCAGTACGCGCCGCAGTCCGTAATACATTCAACGAAAATCCCTCCCGGTTGCGTTTTCATATCGTTTTCATCCCCGCTTCGCTTTCATCCCCGTTTCGTTTTCATTCCCGCAGGCGCCACCCCGTTTCGTTTTCGCTCTGTCTCTTTGTGATCCCCGCGCCATGCCCGTTTCATCTTCATCCCCGTTTCGTTTCAACCCCGTTAGGTTTCGTCCCGCCGTCGTGATCCGGCCCTTCTGATCCCCTTTCGTTTTCATTCCGTTTCGTTTTCACCCCGCAGCTCTGATCACCCGTTTCGTTCTCATCCCCGCGTCGTTTTCATTCTCGTTTCGCTTTCACCCCGCGCCGCCATTCCCCGGTATCGCTCTCTCGCGTTTTGAACCTAAACGAGAACCCAACATCCAAGATGTTTTTGAGGAAAACAGCTCCAACGCTTTGGCCAGGCGTCATCCAACGCAGCCTCGAATCCAATACCCGGCCGGGCTCCCGGGCGGCCTTGAAAGGCGGGAAAGGTGGGAACTGCAGCTTGCGCTGGGCCAGCCAACTGCAAGCGCAAGTTTTGCCTTCTCCACGATTCTGAGTTAATACATTGATCATACTCTATTTTGTGCTTTCTTCCTTGGGGACTGCACCGCCTTGAGGACTGTAAAGCGTCTGGACGAGCAGATGGAAAGCATGCTGACAGCTCCCTGGGTGCAGGAGTTTATCCCACATGTTCCCCACATTCTTGTTTTATTCATCATCTTGTTTCTGCTCGTGCATGCAATTTCGGTTTAGTTTTTTCAAGCTTTGTGTGCCCGCGAGGTGCTCCGGGGTGTGGAGGAGAGCTTCGAGCAGCTCTGCACCGACTTCCGCGGGGCCCGTGCCCAACACGAGGAGCGCTGAAGTAAGATTTCCACCTCCGTTCGCTTCGGAAGTCTGAGCAAGAGCTGAGCTGTGCAATGCCGAGTCAGGATCTGTCGCAGAAAGTCACGGAGCACACAGTCGCCCTGGATGACATGCAGGCTCGCCCACTCTATTGCTGCTTTTCTTCGCGAGCTGGCATTATGTGGTCGTGCAAAATCCGGGCACGTGATTCGCCGCATCGCCATCGCACATAGACATGTGTGCCGTGTCTTCGCGCAACGTACATCATGTGGGTCACATGTTGTCAAGTTTTCAAGGACCCGCCACAAGCCATTAAAGAGGGCCCATCAGGCCTTAATTCCTGAACGAACCTATAAACCTGCAGACCCCATCATGAAGCGATGGACTGGGCTTTGTCAGCAACTTGCACTAGGCGGTCATCTGATTCAATAGGCATCCCGCCAATCCAGGCAGACATCCCCAAAATCTAAACGCTCAATACCGCAGACTCGTGTCGACAAGATCTGCGACGCATCGCCAAGCAAAGAAGAGGTGTCCTGCAGGGGTTCCAGGGGTTTAAGGTGTAGTGAGTCGAATGCTGCTGGTTAAGGTGTCCTAATTGAACCCAAAATCCCAAAAGCCCTAAACACTGTGGGCCAGGAATGCCGGCGAGCCGTCCGTCGGAGCTTCTTTTGAAACCTGCTAGTTCTGCACTAGGACTTAGCGACATGGCAAGCTCGGGTTCACACTTGCGAGAGGGTTTGAGACTTCAACAGATTCAAGACGTAACTTGTTCATGCCAGTGCGATGTTCCAATCCTTCAGCTCTAATTCCCGTAGCTTCTATGGTGTCGGGCCGCTTCTCATTCTTACTGGCACGCGGCATCCGAAGCCAGGTGCCAAATGGTGAGGCGAGGATAGAGGCTCGCGGCTTCAGAGCTGCACCTGTGATCGCTCTGTTTAGGGAGATGCTAGCCCAGCGCAACAAAATGATTCAAGAGAGACGTCCCATGGTAGAATGGAGCATATGCTCTGCTGCCGAGTCAACTCTTACAGAAGTCCACAATCCTTGGATGCCCTCCGGTTGATGAAGAATGTGCCCCCCAAGATCGCGATCGGAATTCCACATGTTAAACACCTGACAAGCCGGATTCTCGGGAGGTCTGGCACCGCGAGCTGCGCGAGCTCCGGCGGAATCAGATTGGCTTCGTCCCCAAGTTGGAGGACAGGAGTATCGTGACTAAAGTGACTAAAGTGACTAAAGTGACTAGTGCCCAAAGGCGCGGCACTGGCATGTGTCACAGCTTCGAATGGACGTCGGATGTCGGCTTAGAGCCGAATGTGTAACGTTCAATATACGTAGGGCGTAGCGCTTAGGGTTCCTTCTTGGTCGGATTTTACAGTAATGTTTGACCAGATCGTTCGTGGTTCAGAAACCAGTCCTTTGAGACTTGAGCCAGTCAACTCCATCCTGTCCTCATGTTCTGAAGAACCTGCAGTCTCGAGTCAATCCTGGAGGTCTGCTGAGTAGAGAAGCTGAACTCCGACACACCGTTGGATTTGGGGCTTGGAATGTTTTTGATGGAGAGCGAGTCCCACACCATCTCAGCAATCCTGAAACCACGATACCTTGAAGAGTTCTCCCAAAGCCTCTAAGCAGCTGAACCTCGACCCTCATGTGTCCGCAATCCCCGCAACCCGCAAAAGCTCCAAACCCCCCCAACCCCCAGCCCCCCACATCCCCAAGTTCTCAAGTTCTCAACTCCTAAACCAAGCCCAAGAACCTCAGACCATTAAAACAGGAGAAGGGCAAGGCCTCGGCTCAAGATCCCTGGCCGGGGCGCCCCAAAACTGCCATTGCCGTCGCAGGGTTTGGGTTCGGGCCTTTAGGTTTGGGGCAGAGGATTCCCCATAGAGGAGGTGTTTAGTAGTGTCGTTGACAACGTGCAGCAGCCCAATGCGAACTTGCCAAACGAGATGACAAACGCCCCGCCCGCGCGCGCGCGCACGTCTTTCGGAGGTGTTGTTTTTCTTGATGATCGTGTTCAATCTTGGCTACAGGGTACTCGTAGCTGGCTGGCTGCCTGCAGAGTTCTTTGGGCTTTTGCAGAGGTCTTGCATCGATACATGTATCTCACCATTGCTGCTCGTCATTGTGGCTTTGGGTATGCCTAGAACGCCTGCGCTTGCTGCACTTGCTGGGAGTTTGCAAATGATGCGCAATGACTACAAGATATGACAGCCGTGCGAAATCCTGAACCATCCTCTGTGCCGAACTTGCAATGAGGCCCCGAAAAACCTTCACAGCAGTGGAAGTGGCGCCGCCGCCGCACGGCCCAGGCTGGCGCAAAGAGCTGTGGCGGATGGATCACAACTAAACTAACTAAACGCCCTGCGCCCTGAACCCACTGCAAGATCCACAGCGTCGAGGCCCATTCCCCGCAGGATCGCTCGTGGAAGCGCACAGCGGCCCGCCCACTTTGCTTGGGGCTGGACTCCGGGATGGAAGCTTGCACATTTTCGGAGGGCTCTTGGGTGTAGGAAGCTCAGCCCAAAGCCCCGGAGCGGCTATCTTGTGCCATGCCCCATGTCCCGAAACGCAAGGGGCCTGGGACGCAACTTCTGCCGACATGATAGATGTACGTGCTTTAGATCTCTCGTTGGGTTGTTACTTGGGCCCTGTGGGCATCGTCACTGCCTCAGGCATCTAGAAAGTGACAGATTGATGAAAGGTATCCGAAGACGGAGGCTTTAAGGTCAGAAGGTCAGACTTCATAGTCCCGGGGTGCTACAGGAGAATTTGCTTGATCGTGACCCATGATACTGCCGGGAGTGTACTGCATTTCAGGGTCAGGGTTGTCAGCGGCTTTTTGCTGTCGTGGGTGCCTCAGGGTTCGAACCAACCAAAGATCCAACAAGAATCGCCGACCAACAAGAAAATACTCAGGACATTCTAAGCACACACTGAAGCATCAGAACAGTCCCTGCGATACCGCGAGCTAGTACAAACCTGAGTCCTCAAGTCCCAGCTTCTACTGAGCATCTCGCGATCAAAGCTGCCGCTTACCTCCCGCAGGCAGTAGCCAAGGTCCAAAGCGCTCCAGCCGAGTGCCCAGGATACCACCAGAACTGCACACACGGGCTCGGCTCGTAAGTTCGTCAAGATTAAAGCGTTGAGGCTTTGTTTCTGGCAGGTTCGGCAAAGTCCAGGGTGTAAGGGTAAAGGTTGAGATGGGATCTGTATCCTCCGAGAGTGCGGTGCAACAGTCTGGACTGCCTGAAATGACCCTTCTAGGAAGTTCTCTCAATCCTCCCCAGCCTCACGAGCCCCGGTTCATCAATGTTACGCTTCAGACCCCCCTTGTACCCCCCCGTTATACCCCCAGACTCCCACTTCAGGCCGGGTGAGCAGCACCGGCCGACAGCAGCTGCTCTCTCAGGATTGGCAACGGATTGGAGCGATTGTGAAGGGCCTCAGAGGGGCTTTAAGGACTTGGTGTTGAACGGTTGAACGGTGTTATTTTAGGGTGTTTATAGGGCTCAGGGCCCAGTGCTTAAAGCATTTGCGTTAGGAGGAATTGAGGCTTTTGTCTCGTATTGAGCTCAAGACGGCGCCAGATGCCGGGTGTGTTCTGGTTTGGAGATGAGGTTGGGGCACGCGGATTAGGCGTGATGTTTATTAGTCTGGCGGTCGATGGTATCAGTGGCAGGCGCTTCTGGTTCCTACCATTCACCCCTGCCGCGAAGATTGCCGTGACGTGAAGTGTTGAAAGGACCCCTTCGTGCTGGGAGTTCCTGGCCGACACCCGCGGGCCGCAACCACAAAGGGCTGGCATTGTCAGGTTTCGGGGTGTGAGCTTCACTTGAGGACTTTCTGGGCACTTGTCTCTTGGGTTCAGGAGCTTAGGGAAGCATCTGCTCTCTAATCCTCCGACCCCAACTTTGTGAAGGAGCCTAGTACAGCATGTTTAGGGTTTGGAGTTCGGATTGTGTGCAGATTGAGGGGCGAACAGCAAAAGTAACAAGATGCAATGTCTAACGAATGTATGGTATAAATTCTACCATCGCTGACCCTTCCTTCTGAAGCGACTCAACCGGACTTGCCGCCCCTAAGAGTTGAGCAGAGGTCTGGCAAGACGATGCGCCGGATCCGGGATGCACAGAACCGGAAGAGGAGGCTGCAGCCGCAATCGCCCTAAACACCAGCCGGCAAAGAACCCGATTCTAGCAGGACAGCGAGCGTCTGCCCCGCCTCTCCAGCCGGCCAACTGCCCGGCCTGGCACCCGAGAAGAAACAGCCCCCTAAACCAAAACTGACCCTAAATCCTAAATGCGGTAAACTCCCGACTAGCTGCTTCGGAGCCTTGGAGCAGGTTCCCTCCCGGACCTTCTAAACCCTAAGCCGAAAAGCCGAACCGGCAACTGCAAGCACCAGCAGCCTCCGATAGCCTCCGGATGTGCCAAACTCTATATGTAAGCCGAGCATCAGACAAGAATTTTGGCCCGCTTGCATCGCGAAACTTTCATCCCTTTTCCGATACCAGAGCCCCAGTCTGGCAAGACCATATAGATTCGGGGAGTGCTGCATGGTTTTTGTCGGCTGGCGTGAATCTACGTACACCTACGACAGACAAAATCCTCACGTTGGCTGAACCCCCAACACCTCTGCTTTTGCACAAGAATTTCTTGGCTCCAGGTGAGGCTTCGTTCTTGGTGTTTAGATACAGTGGGTGCGGACGGCTGCAGAAATGGATGCCCGTCAGAGTGGCAGATGCATGTTATTTGCTTATTTTATTTGTATTTGCGATTATTTTATTATCATTTTTTTTGTTTCTGTTTTCCTGTGAGTCTGTGTGGGGTGTGCTCTGCTATTCCCAACACTCTCAAACTTTGTGAGTGCACCCACATTCCACTCCGCTAAGGGTGGTCGAGAGATCTTCCGGGAATGCAGAGGCGTCTGACTCCCAAGTGTGCAGTAGGGGTGAGCTTGTGGGGCAGGAAACTACTTTGAGCTTTGAGCCGTGGACTTCCCAACCTCCGCTTCAAGTAGTGGACACTGGGTTCGAAAGCCCTCCCAAGTCCTCCGAAGGATCGCTAAGCCACTGCCCAAAACTCTTGCAGTGCCACTGTCACCTCCCCGAGATTCATGTGGAGGTCTTCTGGAGACATTGTAGCACTGTAGCACCGATCCATACAGCAGGTTTCATGCACCTTGGTTGCATTCGGCCAGCTAGGCCCCTAGACCGGATCGTACCCCACCAAATATTCCATCAATGTGAGTGTGTACATGACGTATGGCATGGACATTCCTCCGATTATCCCTGAAGCCTGTCACACAAGGCCGCGGCTGCGCTTCGCGGCGACCATGGCCCAGCCGCCGTCCCGCGGCAAGTAAAAGAGGCGCTGGGGAGCTCATGAGAAGAATCCACCTGTTTCGGGGTGGGTTTAGCGCTAGTACATTGTAAAGTGGGTTTAGGGCACTGTCAGGTGCAAGTCATTGACATGTGCGTAGTCCTTAGGGCTGTCGTTCTTGTCGCTGCTTGGCAGGTGCATGGACACAGCCAAGCAGCCAAGCATGGTCTGCCCTTCAAGGTGAAACCTAGGCGAAACCCAGTGCTTCGGAAGGTCGCATGCCCAATGCGTATCCAAGAAGGGCCTCCTGAATCCCTGGCCCCGGCTGCGAAGCAGACATAGGCATCATAGGCAACTTCCAGTACGTTCCTGGAAGACGTACATGAAGTATGCGCACAGTCATGGGGGACAGTGCTCCGGGCACCTGGATTTCAGAAGGCCTTTCTGCCCTCCACTGTCCTTTCAGGCTTGACTCCATTCACCAAGAAGAGTTCCCAAGGCTTTCAGTAAGGGTGTGGACGACGGTGTGGACCCACGGTGTGGACCACGGTGTGGACCACGGTGTGGACGGTGTGGAGAGGAACCCTAGTGGAACCCTGAAGCCCTGAGTCTGCCCACAGGCCTGTGGAGGGCGGTAGGTAGTAGGTCGGACTTGGGAAGCTCCTGCCTTTTGGAAGCGATACCAAAGTTCATGAACCGACGTACTGGTAGCTTAGAAGGTCAAAGCTGATAAAGCACGAGATTTCTGAACAAGCTGAAGCGAGCCCGAGGCTTCCCAAAAGGAAATGCCTCGTCTTCCAGCAATATTCTTGCACGCCAAAGAAGAAGCATGCCGCGGGAGCCTGGACAGCGCAAGCCCCAAACCCCAAACCCCGCAGACCCCTACACCCTGAATGTGCGGGTACCAGATTCGCTGCCAGGATTTGTGGAAACCCCCCTAAACTCAATACCCCATACCCCTAACCCCTCGACCCCAAACCCTCAAAAGCCAGAGCTCAGGGCCCTTGCGGGCCGTCAAGTGGGCGTGCCAGTGTCCTCTCCATGACATGTCGCAGGCCCCCGAGCCCTCCAGCAAACGCTATTGCACGAAGCCGAATGGAGGAAAGCCCGTACAGCATCGTACAGACGTTGTAGCCAGGATGGGAAGTCGGGGCTTGAGGGCCATCTCACCAGCAAGATGTGCGCAAACACTGCGCGTTGCTGTAGCCCCACCCCAAGGTTAGTCAAACCTCGCAACGAACAAATTCTCCGAACCTCTAAAACCGCGGCCCCTTGGATCCTTAGCCTCCACATCCTCCACTCCCATCACCATCGACCCTCAATAACCGTCTCTCCAGGGCGGGGTTGCTGCAGCAGCCCTGCTGGGCTGTAGGCATGTTCTAGGGCAGCCAGGAGGTGAAGAGCCAATCTCCGGCCACGGCTTTGAGAAAGCGCTTGTTCTGTGAATGTATGTCGTTTTGCCGTCTAGGCTTGTCTCCATGGCTTGTGTCACGCTGGTGGTGATCGCTGGTAGCCTAGCACTTTGACAGTAGGATTCGGATCAAACAGAGGTATTTTGGAACAGAACTACCAAAGGCCATTTTCAAAGCCAAGTCCAATCTAGAGTTGGGCGCTGCCAGTTCGGTCTTGGCCTTCTTGCATCTCAGCACTGCATGCCTCTGCTGCAAAAGCGGCCCGGCCCGCCCCCCCCGCCCCTCTCACCTGCCTTCATGTGTCTGGCATGGCCTGGCATCTGTGTCCCAGATGAACACGCTCAGCTGAAGGTTCGTAGCGCCGGCATCTTTGCTGTGCCGTTGGCGAGACTGTCTCCTTTTGCTCATTGGGGGCCCGCAGCTCCGAGAGTCCAAGTCGCACATTGCAAGTTTGGCGCCTCTACCAAGCAAGAAAACCCCCTTTACTTCCTGTTGGAACGGGTTCCGACCTTAGCTGTGCTGTGTAAGTACGTGTAAGTATGTGTAAGTATGTGTAAGTATGTGTAAGTATGTGTAAGTGTTGGTAGTTGTGACAAAGAGGCCCAGCATCCTCAGCATCCTCATGGGGATTGACCGCACTTTCGGTCGAGATCTTCAGTTTTAGTTTTTTGTGCCGCATATTTGGGCGGCGCAATGGCACCGGAGGTCCGCCCAGCCTAGTAAGGGCAAAGCTATGCAAAGCTCCGGTGGCTGCAGCTGACGGTGTCGCTGTTCTCCCTGTTGCCGGCTTTCTGTTGCCAGTTGTGCTAGGTGGTGCTGTGGGTGCTCTGATGGCTTGATGTTGCATGTGCTTTGATGACTCTGAGGCAGGTTTCGGTGGGTTTGTTTCGCCCAGCTGATGCCGTTGTCCCCTGCCTTTCAACGTCGCTTTTGGTTCCTTTTTAGGGTTCTAAAGGCTTCAGGGTTTTGGAGGTTGGGGTTTCAGGAGAGTTTCAGATGGAAGCTGCCACTTCCAGCTTTCCGACTCAGGGCTCAGGCTGGACATGTATCCCCGCCGACGCGCATCGAGGTGAAGCCCCATCCGTTCCGGATTTTCGTGTCGGGACTTTCCAAGACGCATGCCCCGAGCCTACAGTGCTGTACATGTTGCTTTGAGGATGTTAGTTTCACTGGTTTTCTGAAGGTCTCAAAAGGTCCAAATTTGCAGGCCATGGAACTGTAGGAATGAGGAGTGGAGTACTGTACTGATTTTGCAACTTTCCACTTCTGAAAATGTTCTCTGCGCTCTGAAGGTTCAGCGCTACGATGGCAGCGGAATTGTGGAGGAGGCCTCTAGAGACTCTAGTGTTAGGGTTTAGGGTTTAGGCAGCTGTCAGATGTGCAGATTTTGCTCGGCTGGGACCTGGGCTCGTCTCACTGTCGGGTGTAGAAGGTGCTCTTAAAGTCTTATGCCCTCAGCTTGTGTTTTCGAGGCTTGCATCGAAGAAGACACCCTGGACACTACTGCTCAATAAGCCCCAAACTAATCTGAGAACTGCATCCGGACACAGCAAGGACAACCTGGGCTACTTTTTTTACGACCGTGGTTGCAAAGTTGAGGATGCAGCCCGGCAGGATGAGATGTCCCGAGAACCAAAGGGGAGACCGCCGAGGTTTTCAGAGGTTTCAAAGATGTTCAGGATGTTTGGGTGGCTTAGGACAGGAATGAAACTGGCACTCGTGCGCAGCCATGTTCCTGTCCACTTCTGCAACCAGTTGCCAAAGTTGCAAGACCAAGTGCCGCTCATGCTATCGTTCTAATGATGCAGATTGGGACTGCGAGGCAGTGTGGCCTGTAAGGCTTAAACTGTAAGGCTTAAACTCACAGTGGTGTTCAACAAACATAAACAAACATAGGCGTGACCGGTGACCGAGCAAGAGGCATTAAACTTAAGTCTGTCAAGACCATCTGCTGTTGGATCGCAAAAATCAGCCAAACATGGCCGGTTTCCTGCTAGATGCCAAAGCGAACGCCTAGCGCCTCCGCCAGCTGCCTTTGCCCACTTCTTTCTTCCCTCTCTGCTCTCTTTGCTGCGGCAGGTCTGCTGCGTTACTGGCACTAGGACCCAACGCTTCTGTTGGCGCTCTCATGGTGGTGGAGCCCGATACCCACCCTTTCGTTCGCTGCGCAAGAAGCTGCAACCAGCGGCGAACCAACTTTGGTATGTTGTGCTGTGTGACTCTGCAGGCTTTTTGCCCCTGAGCGCACTTTCACAACATCTCAGCGGCAATCCATGATGCAAAGGTATGCCTTTCGGCATTCGAGTTCCGGCCATAACAGACGCAAAGGTGCCCAGGACATCCCTGGACGATGCCCTCCATGTTTTGCGGGTTTTCGTCCATGTTGCAGTGCAGTGCCCTGCAGCATATTTTGTTGGCCTCTGGGTATCGACGAGTACCGGCTCCTGGGCCTGCGGATGGTGCCCTGATGTGCCCTGATGTGCCCTGCCATGCCCTGCCTCACCTCCTCCGAATTCGAGCCACGCCAGCCTCCACAGTGTCTCCACAGCATCGAACTGGCGCAATGGGGTCACCCCCCCGACTCAAGCACAAAGCACAAAACCCCTCTCTTGAAGCTCTCCAAGGTCAGACTGATGGTGGATCCCAGCACGAGCCGCGAACTTGGACAATACGCTTGAGCCGTAAGGAGCTTGGAAGAAGAAGAAGAAGAAGAAGAAGAAGAAGAAGAAGAAGAAGAAGAAGAAGAAGAAGAAGAAGAAGAAGAAGAAGAAGAAGAAGAAGAAGAAGAAGAATAGGGTAGCTCCGCTTCTGACAGTCGAGCCTGTGACAAGCTTCAAGTTGTGACTTGAATTCAAAGGCCTCTTAAGGAAATCTCAAGCTCTGCAGGCAAGTGCAGAGGATTCGGATTCGTGGATTTCACCGACGAGGCCGCTCGTCGGCTCGTGGGAATGACCGGTCGGCATAACGGCCTCTCAAAAGCTAGGGTTCAGTGCCATGATCAGAATCATCGAGTTTGCCAGTTTGGCAGGAGTCGTTTGGCAAGGCACTTACGCTTGCTGGCACGCAGGACCGCGCAGCTGCCAACTTCGCAAGATGATCTTGTGCAAGGTTTATAGCCTTGAAGCCTTGATGTTTCGAACGTCAGGTCATCTTTGCATGCGCTACAATGCGCATGCCTAAGCCCGCTGAACATATCGGGAATCAGGATCATGATGGATCAAGGTGTACAAGGTGTATAGGGGGTTTGGGGTCCGAAGCGCTCGAGGTATTCTCGTCGGCTCAAGCTCCAGAAGTCGATTCTTCGGTAAAGTGGATCGAGTCTTGTCCTGCTGGTTCCAGGTTGAGTCTGCAGTATGACAGTATTCACGAAACGCAGCCCCCTCAAGCTTAAGACGACGTCCCACGGATCTGGAAGTACGTGTAGAAGAAGTGTTGTACCTTGTAAATGAACTCGACAAGCCCCAGCCAAACCGCAGTGGGAACATGCCAATCCGAGATTCAGAATATGTTCCGAGCATCAAATTACGCAGCCCAAGCTACAAGAGACTCCTCGACATCCTAAAGCCCCTTCGACTCCGACATTACGAGTTGAGGTCTCCATGAATCGCACCGCCAGGATCCGGCAGGCGTAAAGCTGGACCCGGCGTCCCACGGCCAACTGAAGGTGGAGGCACCTTTGCGCAGATTTGCTCAAGGTAGACCAGAAGCCAGAACATTCCAACACTTGAACGTAGCAGTTTTGGGTGTCGGGATTGTGGTGGAAACATTGTAATTCCAAAGCCTAAACTTGAACCTTCTAAGCACTAAGCCATCCTTGCCCAAGTCTTGAGATAGGCCTGTGAACCTCAAGTGTCTCAGTGTGAGAGGCAGCGAAGCCGGCGCAGCCTGTGGCGCGTGACAAACACCAGGCAGGTCGCATTCACAGATATTTTAGCATGCAGTATGCTGTCACAGATTTGATCTCTGTCCTAGGGCCTCAGATATTTTGTGGGAAGACCTTTCATTCTCGACCTCCTAACCACCGCCCAAAACTTGTCCAGAGTAGCCGCCTAACGGTTGCGAGCCTCGGCAGAATATGAGTTCTTCAAGCCCTACGCTGCAAAACTCGCTTTCCATCCGAGCTATACCTCCAACACCCGACCAGAGAAGATAACGAAATCAACCCCAACCCCCCCCCCCCCCCCCCCCCTAAACCCTGAACCCGAAAAGCCTGGTCGCCAAAGATCTCCACTGCCGAGGTCCCCTTGCAACCCCCTAAACTCTCCAATCCGAGGAGTTGGCCAAAGCTCGGGTATGGGGCCTCAGCGCCGTTGGGCGGCTCTGTCTGCCTGCCTGCCTGCCTGCCTGCCTGTCTCTCTGTCTCTCTGTCTCTCTGTCTCTCTGTCTCTCTGTCTCTCTGTCTCTCTCTCTCTCTGTCTCTCTGTCTCTCTGTCTCTCTGTGTCTCTGTGTCTCTGTGCGCGTGTGTCTCTGTCTGTCTCTGTGTTGTGTTGTGTCGTGTCGTGTCGTGTCGTGTCGTGTCATGTTCTGTGGTGTTCTGTTGTGTTCAGTTGTGTTCTGTTGTGTTCTGTTTTGTTTTGTTGTGTGTTGCTTGATGTTTTCGTGCTTCCTTGGGACCAGGGATGGCTCTGGAATGGTCTTTTTCCCTCCACGGCACCCTCCCCCCCCCACCCCCCAAGGACCAGACCGAAGACATGGAGCGTGCTCTGCGGTGGCGCGAGGCCAGTTCCTCTTTGGCTGGGTCATGCTAGGTCTCGTGAGGTGGAGAGTGAGGGAGGCCGACAGGCTATACAAGGGCAAGGGCCAGGGGAAACGGACGCGAAACTCACCGCTCTTCCTGATACTTCCCAATTTGACTCCAGCCGCCCAAAGACCCGAGGGCGAGGGTGAGGGTCCCAGATCCAAGGTTGGGAGATCTTGGGCGGTCTCGGGGTTTGGGGTATTGACTTTGGTAAGGGACCAGTACTGGTCCCGAGGAGAACGGGTTGAAAAAGCTGTAGAACCGCAATGTATGCTATCTCCAGTTTTGCTTGGGCTTCTGTGACTGCGACTCGCACTACAGTCACCGCTAGCCCTCGTTTGGAAAAAACAGAACATGCCTCTGAATGTCCTTGATCCCTGGGCAGGTGCTTCGGATCTGCCTGAAGCCCTAAAGCCCTGGTTGGTTGTTGCAAGAATGTGACAGCTTGGACCCACCCAACGTAAGGATTGGCCTTGGAGTTGCGGCCCCCCTTTGACATAATCGAGGGAGTCCCAGGGACTTTGCACACTCGCAGTTCCGGAGGCGAACGTGCGGGAGTTGGAGGCAGAGTTGCAGCTTGGCTTGTTGTTAACCAAGACACTCTTCATGGGTGTCGGGTCCAAGCTCTCTTGGAGGTGCTCGGGGGTTTTGGAGTTCGGCCTTGGGATGTCGCGTGGGGCAAGCTGCGGGGCAGTCAAGGCACAAGCACCGCGAGCGGCAGAAGCTCATGGCCGGGCGCCCAAACATTTTACCATATGGTACCCGGGTTCCTGAATCTTCTGCGAACTCTTGCAGCCAACAGCCATCCCCCAAATAGCGGCCTTCGCAAGCTCTGCTTCAGCTACCGCGGTAAACCCGACGGCCTTAAAAGCCCTGAGTTGTCGTGACTGGGATTTTTCCAGACTTGCTGTAGCTCATACAGTAAACCCGGCAATCCTTGAGCAGGTTTCGCAACAGCAGGACACAGAGCTTCCTGCTGCCACCCAACCCGGTCTAGCGCATGATGCGGCGAATTCCCTAAAGGCAGCATGGAACGACATCAGTGCTGCTTGTATTGTGTCGACTTAGCTGCCGAATCTATCTCTCAACAGCTTGTGAGTTGGCGACGAAGTTGGTCTTGGCATAAACCTATCTTATGTCAAGACAGCCCATACAGTCCGAAAACCATGAGCACGCTACTGCTACTACTGCTACTACTGCTACTACTGCTACTACTGCTACTACTGCTACTACTGCTGCTACTGCTACTACTGCTACGACTGCTACGACTGCTACTACTGCTACTACTGCTACTACTGCTACTACTGCTACGACTGCTACGACTGCTACTACTGCTACTACTGCTACGACTGCTACTACTGCTACTACTGCTACTACTGCTACTACTGCTACTACTGCTACGACTGCTACTACTGCTACTACTGCTACTACTGCTACGACTGCTACGACTGCTACTACTGCTACTACTGCTACGACTGCTACTACTGCTACTACTGCTACTACTGCTACTACTGCTACTACTGCTACGACTGCTACTGCTACTACTGCTACTACTGCTACGACTGCTACTACTGCTACTACTGCTACTACTGCTACTACTGCTACTACTGCTACGACTGCTACTACTGCTACTACTGCTACTACTGCTACTACTGCTACTACTGCTACTACTGCTACTACTGCTACTACTGCTACTACTGCTACTACTGCTACTACTGCTACTACTGCTACTACTGCTACTACTGCTACTGCTACTGCTACTACTGCTACTACTGCTACTACTGCTACTACTGCTACTGCTACTGCTACTACTGCTACTACTGCTACTGCTACTACTGCTACGACTGCTACGACTGCTACTACTGCTACGACTGCTACTACTGCTACTACTGCTACGACTGCTACGACTGCTACTACTGCTACTACTGCTACTACTGCTACTACTGCTACTACTGCTACGACTGCTACTACTGCTACTACTGCTACTACTGCTACTACTGCTACGACTGCTACTACTGCTACTACTGCTACTACTGCTACTACTGCTACTACTGCTACTCCTGCTACTACTGCTACTACTGCTACTACTGCTACTACTGCTACTACTGCTACTACTGCTACTACTGCTACTACTGCTACGACTGCTACTACTGCTACTACTGCTACTACTGCTACTACTGCTACTACTGCTACGACTGCTACTACTGCTACTACTGCTACAGTAAAAACGCTCTATCGGTTTTCCGGCGATAGGGTACCCCTAAGTTTAGTTTCCATCGCCCATGTACCCGGGGGGGTTTGAGCCTAGGGTAGGCTTGGTTTCTAAACTAATTTCTTAAGGGAGTACGCTATACCACTAGACCAAACCCATGTTCCAGGAATGGCGGTGGGAAGGGTTCCCGAATGTGACTCCCGCGCGTTTTTCGGGTAGGGTCAGGCCGCAGGCGCGGGGGAGTCACGTTTTAGAGCTTTTCAGGGCTGAAAACCTCTAGAATGTGACTCCCGCGCGTTTTTCGGGTAGGGTCAGGCCGCAGGCGCGGGGGAGTCACGTTTTAGAGCTTTTCAGGGCTGAAAACCTCTAGAATATGACTCCCGCGCGTTTTTCGGGCAGGGTCAGGCCGCAGGCGCGGGAGAGTCACGTTTTGGAGCTTTTCAGGGCTTAAAACCTCTAGAATGTGACTCCCGCGCGTTTTTCGGGTAGGGTCAGGCCGCAGGTGCGGGGGAGTCACGTTTTAGAGCTTGTCAGGGCTGAAAACCTCTAGAATGTGACTCCCACGCGTTTTTCGGGTAGGGTCAGGCCGTAGGCGCGGGGGAGTCACGTTTTCGAGCTTTTCAGGGCTGAAAACCTCTAGAATGTGACTCCCGCGCGTTTTTCGGGTAGGGTCAGGCCGCAGGTGCGGGGGAGTCACATTTTAGAGCTTGTCAGGGCTGAAAACCTCTAGAATGTGACTCCCACGCGTTTTTCGGGTAGGGTCAGGCCGTAGGCGCGGGGGAGTCACGTTTTCGAGCTTTTCAGGGCTGAAAACCTCTAGAATGTGACTCCCGCGCGTTTTTCGGGTAGGGTCAGGCCGCAGGTGCGGGGGAGTCACATTTTAGAGCTTGTCAGGGCTGAAAACCTCTAGAATGTGACTCCCACGCGTTTTTCGGGTAGGGTCAGGCCGTAGGCGCGGGGGAGTCACGTTTTCGAGCTTTTCAGGGCTGAAAACCTCTAGAATGTGACTCCCGCGCGTTTTTCGGGTAGGGTCAGGCCGCAGGTGCGGGGGAGTCACATTTTAGAGCTTGTCAGGGCTGAAAACCTCTAGAATGTGACTCCCACGCGTTTTTCGGGTAGGGTCAGGCCGTAGGCGCGGGGGAGTCACGTTTTCGAGCTTTTCAGGGCTGAAAACCTCTAGAATGTGACTCCCGCGCGTTTTTCGGGTAGGGTCAGGCCGCAGGCGCGGGGGAGTCACGTTTTAGAGCTTTCAGGGCTGAAAACCTCTAGCGACGTCATCATGGCCAAAGTTTTCCAAAGCAGGTGTAAAGTTTAAATAAGCCCTTCTATCGCAGCGTTCCCTTACTTTCAATCAGTCCAAGCGCTTGCGACAGCCCGCAAGTCCCCAGGCCCTAGCACCTTTAAGCCCTTCACAAGGATGCTCAGCGCACTGTCGAAGTACGGCTGGCGGAGGAGCGGCAGAGGCGGGGTTTACTTCTCCTTCTGGGTTCTTGGGTCTAAAGTAAGTGCCTTGGGCAAAACACACGAAACACCCCAGGTCGAGGGGTTGAGACTGATGGTCTGAGCAGCCCCGAATTGCTGTCGCAGCTTTAGCAGGGTTGGGCAGCCTTGCCCTGCTAAAGAAAGGTTTAAAGAAAGGTTCTGAAGGGAAGCAAGAGTGACACAGGTGTGACACGGGTGCCCGAAACTGAAACAAAAAGAGCCCTCCACGACGCCCAAGACCTTAACTCGACCCACCCTCCGCAGGCAAGACGATCTGCGCATAGCCGAGGATGCAGGGGGCGGGGGGGGGGGGGGGGGGGGGGGGGCGGGGGTTGGGACGACATGTGCACAAAGTTTATGGGCATCCGAGAGGTTTCTGCTTAGAACCGTGCGGCGTTTCACGTCGGGCGGGCTCCACGACCGCTTCTTTGAGGGGTGAAAAGGTGGGGAGGGGGGTTCATTGTTTTTGGTCCTTTTATTGTATCACCAAAGAGAAGATGTGGTTCCTTTCACAAAGCGGAATGGTGCCTTTCCAGCTGATAAACAGACACACAATATATATATATATATATATATATTCATATTTACATGTATATTGGTACTTGTATAGTATATTTATATTTGTTTTTTTACTTATAGTTATACTGATATTTGTATTTATATTTTTATTAACATTTATATTTTTGTTTATATTTTTTTACGTTTATACTTATATTCATATTTAAATTTGTATTTATATTCATATGTATACTTATATATTTATATATGTATATATTTATATATTTATATATTTATATATTTATATATTTATATATTTATATATTTATATATTTATATATTTATATATTTATATATTCATATATTTATATATTTATATATTTATATATTTATATATTTATATATTTATATTTATATTTATATTTATATTTTCGTATATGTTTATACTTGTAAAAGCGCGTGTCTAGTCCAATCGCGAGCATTCATCTGCACATCCCAGTCTTGCCCTCAACCTCAACCATGGTTCTCGCCCCAGCCCTGAAATTGAAGTCAAGTCCAATCAACTGGGCGAGGTAAACGCGAAGTCTGACATGATTGATAGATTGAGGGGTCGAACCATCCAGAGAGTGAGAGTTGAACCAGGGCCTTCACCTATTTCACGCGACATGTCCTCAACCGGATCCGCTAGATGCCAACCCTTCCTAAACTTCCTAAACTACCAGAAGCCTTGAACTCCCTTTTGAACCCCGAGCAACGTGAGGAGAAGCTGGCTGCCGTCGAGGAGGCGCTCCGTGCAGCTCTGAGCTCGGAGCAGGCCCTTCGGGAGTCTTGGAGGCTTCTTAGACTTTTTCAGTGAGGGAGAGATAGCGCGAAAGAGAGAGAGAGAGAGAGAGAGAGAGAGAGGAAGGAAAAGAAAACTTGTTTCGGGGAGCCAAAAGAGGTCTTCGAGAAAGCAATAACGTGACGGAAGTTTAGAAGTATTATAAGGGTAGAAGGCTTTCTGCACTCAGTATCTGGGCGAGTTGGTGTCTGAAGCGTCGAGAGACTTTGGGTCCCCAGCCGACCCTTAGCCGTCCTGAACATCGCAGGGCACACTCGGCATGTGCGCCCCAATCACTGCAATTGATGCAGCAAGAATGTGGAGTAGACATCTACGTCGTGCTGAGGGCCTTAGGGCCTTTAGAGCGCTGGGAAGGAATCTTAAAGAGCAGCAAATGGCCGACTTTTGCATGCCAGACGAAGGAGCGGCCCAAAGAATTAGGACGTGATTCAGAGGCACATGCCGGCCAAAGCTCAAACGACTTATTTGAGGCATTTTGAGAGCGCCCTCTCACCCAGCCCCTCAGTGGTCCACGGCCTTGGCAGGATCGGACACGGGCCCTGGAAGCCATCGCCCACACTGTGGACGAAGAGCATCGCAGGCCTAAGTGGACGTTTAGATCCAGGGCTGAATGACTTGAGAGTTCCCTAATGAACATGCCCTTCGCTGAATTTGGTTGACATACCTTCCCACTGAGACTGCACTCGGCTTGTGGGAACGACCAGCAGCTTCTCCCACTTGATCAACTTGAAAGAGGTCCATAAACAGAACAAAGTGCCTGGAGTTGTCGGGAAGTTGTTATTGGAAACTGCTGGTTCTTGTCTGGATATTCTGCTTCAACTTTGCCCACGGAGTCCCCAGCAGACAGGTCAGTGACAGGTCCAAGCTGTCAATGTGAATTCCAGACCACACCTGAAGATAGAACCTAACCCAGCAAGAGGTCCGAGCAACCGCAAGTGGAGCATGTTTAAACAAGCAAAAGCAGCCGAACACCCCAGCATGGCCGGCCACAGGCCTGACCCTCATGGTGAAGAAGTAGGCCCGTGGTCGTGGTGATGATCGGATTGGCCTCACCAGAACCCAAGCTCTTAGTGGAAGGTTCGGAGTTCGTGTTTCGGGCTCGATTCAAAGGTTAAGGCTGTTTTGGTATGTGTGGCTATGGGTTTTCGACGGGCCAGCTACGTCTTCATCTGCATAAGCCTATATTGCGAGGGCTCAGCACCGGCCTGAAGGCTCCAGCTGACCCTTTCAGCACCGGAAGCTTGGGAAAAAACATGAAGAAGCCGAAGATTAAGGAGAGTAAAGAGTCCTTTTCGGGGCCTTTGGCTCTGCCGCCAGGTGACGCGGCGGCAGTTGAGGAAGCCCCGGAGGAGCAAGGCAAGGACACGTCCACCAAAGCAACCTTGGAAAAGCAACTCTAAAGCCTGCTTTAGGGCTGAGGGGGTAGCTGGGTAGTATGAGTTCAGGCCTTGAAGGTTTCATAGATCTGTGGGAGAGGTTGGCTGCCGGTTGAAGTGTCTTTGCGTTTTTTTGCGGGGGGGAGGGGGGGGCGAGGGCTTGAGATGGAGGACTGCTTTGAGTCCTAGCGGAAGAATCCTCAACCCTGGACCGTAAACCCCAAATTCAAAAACTGAAGCCCTTGAGGGTTCGTTCTTCGTCCTACGGCCCGGGCGGCAAATATTCTTCGTTCAGAGTTAGCACTCTTCGGCACTTCGTGGACTTTCATTCGAGGCATTTTTTGGTTTCTGATCTTTGTAGGTGTTGCTGTTTTAGGCGCTGCTTGTCACAGTGTCTCCACCACAAGTCGCCACCCCACCATCACCGCAGAGCCTAGACCGCTCTGAGTCATGAAGCCCTAGGCCTAAACCCTGAAGGCCCTAAACCCTAACCCCCAGCACTTACATCCTAAGCCGAAGCCGCGAGGCGTCGAGCTGCGTATCAAGAACACCTTCATCGAGGTCTTCGTCCCCAAAGAGGGCGAACACTTAGCTGCGGGCCTAGTTAGGGCTGTTTTTGCCGGGTGACAGGTTTGTTGTAGGCTGTCAAATTCCTGGTGCAGCCCCGAGGTCCCATGCCCAGTGAAGGTTTCACGCGGGCTTTCGAAAGCGTGCAGAGCATGGTGTGCTAAGCAGTTTGGCGCTCTGAATGCCGAAGCCAGGCCTCTCTCAGCTTTGGACGCCAAAGGGTAGAAGCACGAGGTGCGATCAATCCCTGGTACGTGCACCAAGGTGAGGACAAGGACTGCTCCCAGCGTCGTCTCTCAAATGGGCGCGAAGCCTGGAGTGGAGGGTCCTGGGGAGATCATTTGGAAGACAAGCAGAGCTGTAGGCTTGATATGGTTAAGCTTCGGTAAGCTTAGGTAAGCTTAGGTAAGCTTCTGGTTGCTTTTTAGAGTTCCAGTTTAGAATTGCTGCAGTTGGTAAAGGCTTTCGCTTGGGCCTAAAGGCTTCGCGGGCGACTTTCAGGGCTGCTTCCATCTGTCTGCTGGCTTCAGCATGAAGCCTCCCAGAGAGTTCACACAGATGCCCTAAGCTTCTAGGAAACTGAGTTTCTGCTCGGGTCCCCATCCTCATCTCCTAAGTCTCGTCAAGATTGTCCATGGAGCAGGCGACGCGTCAGCGGCCTCGCCAACTGGTGGTTACCTCGAGGACTTCGGGGTTTCCAGAGATTCTGAAGGTTAAAGATGGTTTCAATTGTGCGTTCGCAAGGCTTCATATGCGCTGCTGGGCTTGGGAGGGGACGTGTAGCTAAGCCTGCAGTCTTTGTTTGAGATGTTCAGGCGTGGAAGAAAGGCTGCTGCGTGCCACTTCCCTAGCCTGTGCCCCCGAGGTTCAAGAGCCAAACCTCTGTCACTCTGCCCATGCTGCTTCAGTGCTGTGATTGCTGGAAATGTAGCTCTTGCCTGAGCTTTCTGTGTAGACTGCGGCCAGGAGGGTGGAGCCACGTCTTCCTCACAGAGGCGGGGTCGAGGTGCAAGATAGGCTGTGCCGGCACCTCCCTTTCTGCATGTTCATCGGTTCTTCGACTCTTCAACTCTTCGACTCTTCGACTCTTCCGCTGTCTCCGCGCAGCCCTCTCCCCCTCCGCGCTCAGTCTACAAGCAACACACGAATTGTTGAGTGGACGTTCGTTCCGCCCAGACGTGCAAACCATGGGGGCGAGCTCCTCCTTCTTTCACTCTTGGCCCGCAGTGCCGAACTCAAGTACTAGCAAGCACCCCAAGTTCACAACCCCAACAAAGAACCCTCAATCCTCAACCCGGAACAAAAACACTAGCCAAGACAGCAAAGCCTACCTACATCTTAAGCTTCCACGCAGGACTTCACCACTCCTCACCATGGTCCCTGCCCCGTCGCCTCCTGCACCTTGGGCACTGAAGCGGGACACGTCCGGCCGCCCGGTGCAACTCTTCGGGATATGTGGGTCTTGCCCAAAGCATGGTCAGGTGGTGGGGGGTCTAGGGGTGGTGGGGTCTAGGTCTAGTACGGGGTCTGGGGTTGGTTATGCGAGCAGCGGCGGAGCTTGGCCCGTTCACGCGGCAGGCTGATCACTTGTGCAAGGGTGAGGCTCCCCATCCTTTTTAGAAAGGCCTGAAGCAAGTCTCTATTGGCCTCTGGTGAGGTCGAGCATCCTGCGCTCCATCCTTGAGGATAAGTCAGGGCCCTTGGCATCTTGGGGTTGGTCGGCTCAGGAGGGTGGGGGGCTCCTTTGCTGGTTCTCCAAATGGGGGGGGCGGGTTCCCGTGGGTTCAGGGTTTTAGGGTATAGGGTTTTGTTCGGCTGTTGGTATCCAAATTCTGAATGGCGCGGTACAACACCCTTGCACCACATGCACTTCATGGTAACATATGTAAAAATGGTGTGTATGTAGCTTGATGTTATCCGCCACGTCTTGGCGATGCCCACAGCAAATCTCACCTTAACCAGAGCTTCCAGAGCTCAAAAGACTCGCTCTCGCAGCAACGCCAAAGCCTGTCGTGGAGAACGCCCCTGAGTCCCTAAAGGCCCTACACACCTCACTGCCTACGACGGTGCCTACGACTCTCAAAACTCCAAAGCCAATAAAGCCAGAAGCGTGCAGAAACTCTGAGGATGGAAGCAGAGTCCGAGCGGGACGCCGGCGAAAGCCGAGGAGCCATTGGCTTCTTGGGGTTTTATTGGCGGGCTTTCTTTGCTTTTGTCCTGATAAAGGTCTATGGAGGGAATGCTAATCAGCTAATCTTGACAATTTGGGAGTTCAGGTCAGGCGTTTCCGGTTTGTCATTAAGCTCCTAGTTCAGCAGACGCTTTGAAGGAGCCCAGCTCGGTTGTTCGACTGTGATCGGTTGGTTTGTCGGTCTTAGACATGTCGTGTCGTTGTCCATGTGTGCCCCGAGTAGAAAACACATGTTGCAGTGACATTCTTGCTACCTAAGCCTGAAGTAGGCCTTTCAGCTCGCAGTTGGTTACCCTCAAGCACAGCTCTCCTGTGTGGCTCTCTTTTGTTGGTTGGAATGAGGGGTGGTGGAACAGCTGGCACAGGTCGCAGCGCCTCACAGCAGGCCAAGGCCCATGGCCCTTTTTGGGCTCTTTTTCTTAGGGTCGGGGAGAGGCGTAAAAGCGCAAGAGACTTGGAGCACGAGCGGAAAGAATCGTCTTCGTGAGGGTTCGTAGAAAAGTTCAGGGTTAGGTGCGCTGGGCACTCAGTCAATTTTCATGTATTCCCAAGTTCAAGGCAGCTTTGTGGTTACAACCTCCGAACGCGCACTGAATGTCCAACAGAGCCCCTGCCTCGTCCTTGGTTGAGTGTTCCAAGTGCTACACCCGGCTCGCTGCCGCTGACATCACTCACCACAGAGCCCACCCCCCAGACGCTAACACCGAAGCGCGCGCAGGGTCGACAGATCTCGATCGAAAAGACAGAGGCGGCTTGGGGTTTAGGCAATGTTTTTGGCTGTGGGGGTGAGGGGCTTCAATCTCAGCGCGTCAGCATATTTCAGTATTGGCTTGGGAAGCTTCCGTCATGAAAGCAAGGGTTTAAGTCAATTGAACAATACAAGAGTTCTCAAGGAAGATTCTTCAACTTATTTCCCACAAGCCAACTATTTTCTGCGGACGCGCTGTAGGCTGTGCACATAGTTGTTGGAATTTGGGGGATTTGTCATCTTCCCGAAGCCTCATCTGCTCCAGGCGTCGCCTGGCGAGGCAGCGGGTGAGGAGTCGAACCGAGAACAGAGAACAGGACTCATCTCTGGTAGTTGCTAGAGTAGCTCAGGATTTTTACGGGGTTGCGGAAAAAGGTCGGTGGAGGATGTGCTCAGCAAATGTTAGATACTTACAGGTACCAGTGATGCGAGTAGCTTGGAGGGCTTCCACGTCTCACTGAGATGCAAGGCCGATGTTATGCCCAGCCTGTCCCAAGCCCTAAACTCCAAACTACACCAGTAGCACAAACCAGCTCCTGTGATTTTCAAGCGTCTTGAGTTGTTTGGGGCTTTTGCAGGCATGGAGCCTGCCTCACAGGCTTTAGGGGTACAGGGGTTCCACTTCCTGGTTTTCGAGCCGCCACCCAGCTCCACCCTCCAATCCCCCTTAAAGTCCCCTACGAGTTTCATCAGGAGCTTTGTCCATGCCTTCGGATCATATCACCAGCTGGGCGGACGAGAGCGGCTCGGCCTCAAGGGAGGACAGTTGAATTGTACAGAATTCCTCTACGGCATCTTATGGTTTCGTAGCGTCTTCATGCATGGTATATATTGTTGCATGGTGCATCTGGTAGATTGTGGTACATTCTGGTATGTATGCTACACAGGGTACACAGGGTACACAGGGTATACATGTATGGGTATATATTATGGGTATGGGTATGGGTCTGGGTCTGGGTATGGGTATGGGCTGTGTATAGGTATGGATATGGGTATATGGGTTGGTATGCAATGCTTAGCATGTACATATATATATATATAAATAGATATATGGGGGCTTTGTGGATGACACGACTCATCCTTGCTGCTTGATCTCGCTCCAGACGCTCCTGCAGCTGCCTTTTCCGACTGTTCATTGTCTCCCAGCTTGGCTTGATTCCTACTTCCTCCATTTGCAGTGTCCTCCGACCCTGGAACGGAGACACATATGCTGGAAAATCCAATCGGCACCGAATTTAAGGTCCAAAACCCCCAGACTCACTGAGACTTGCAAGTGCTTTAGGTTCAAAGCCCTCCGTCCCAATGTAACTGAGACCTCACCAGGTGAGAACCTGGAACCGGGCAATGCAGATCCCTGGTCTGCCCCGGACAAAGATGGCGCGGCTCCGCTTGTGTAGCGTAGGGATTCATTGTGCTGCTCGGGTGATGCACGTAGTGGCTTCGGGCTTCAAGGCACCAGAGGTCGGAGTTGGCGCTCGGTTTGAGACGTGTTCTTGAGTTTGATTCTGTAGACTTTGGGTTTGATGCCAGACACCAATGTGGCCCCTAGAATCCGTTCCCGACCCGAAACCTGAGGGTCATGTGCCTTGCACCCCCAACGTTCCACTGACTCAGAGCCGTGCAAAAATCGTTGGAGTGGGTGCGCAGGAGTCGAAGGTCGGTCCATGTTACCGTGCTCAAAAGCGTAGGATCTGTAGCAGGGTCCGTGTTCCGATCCATTGTCTGTCGGGATGGTGCTGCGGGCGGGTTTGTCAGCAACAGAGACCTAGCGCCACCGTAAGCTTCAGCTCCCAACATCCCGGAAACCCTAAAACACCCGAACCCCACCACCAGCATCTTGGACATCCTGAAATCATCCTGTGTGTTTAGAGTTCAGGCGGTTTGGGATCCAGAGAGGTTATCTAGCAAAGCCGGCTCTGCTCAAGGCCGCCGGGAAGTGCGGCTCAGGCAGCCCTGACCGCAGTGTGAGGGTTTGGGTTTTGACACCCCTGCCCAAAAAGGCTCTAAGGTGAAACGTGCGATCTCTTCATGGTCGAGGGTTTTGGGTTGTGTTCCCAACCTTTAGGGGCTGGAATTCTCCTGAGATACTTCTGAAGCTTCGAGAGTGGAGTGTGCCGGTGTAGCAGTGTAGCAGAGAGCAGGCTAGGAAGAGCCAAACGCTAGGTTCCTCCTAGTTTCACGGTGAAGGATGTAGGAAGTCCCACGTACGTCCGTCAAAACAGCTGAAATGAACTGAAATCATATTTCGACCGAGCGCCCTGATGGGACAAGTTTTTTGAGGAGAAGCAGAGCACAGATGAGAGGTCAACATGAATTGTCTTTCATGCCCAGACAACGCCTGAACTCCTGAAAGCCGCGTTTTTATGGGAGAGTTTAAATTTGCTCGTGCGGAGCAGGAACCTCCCACTCCGACCGGCCGAGGAGCTCAAGGCCGGAAGCCTTTGGAAGCAAACAGTATCAACCCTAACAGGGGTGCGTCGCTTTTGGACGTCGGGGTTCGGCATACGAAACAAGAATCTGTCGTCGCTTTTGGTTTTGGGTCCCTTGATGTCTTTGGACGTGCTCTTGATCCATTGGAATGCTCTTGCGTTTCCACATGGTCTCTCACTTTTTGTGGTCTATGCCGGCATACGTAATTTCTCTAAGAATCCTGGAGCTGCAGACAACAGATTTACGATGTTTTCTTTGTTTTTTTTCTTTGGGGGGTGTCGCGCTCAAAGCCGACCTCTCCCTCAGAACTAGAGGGTTTGTTTCTTCAACGCTGTTTTGAACTCAGCCGACCCGAACAGGTTAACCGTGCCGTTGTGGGTTTGTGAACCACGGTTCCAAGCAGTTGCAGCAATGTGGTTGAGGTTTGGGTGTATGATGAGGGGCATCGGGCAGAGGGTGTTTGGGCCAAGGCCGCCGTTTTTCTGTGGAGCTAAGCCAAGACTCTGTGCTCCAACTTCAAAGCTCCAGACACTGAGCGGGTTTTGCCTTATCGTGCGAACTGGACTGCAAGACTGGCATGGCGTGCCCCAAAGAACTTGTCCTTTGCACTTGCCCGGTTGGCACAAGCCCTCAACAGCTGAAACCGACCCGAATGCCCTTCTCAGGAGGACATCTACAAAGAGCTGGCACGCCTGTGGCGTGTGGTTCTCAATCGTCCGGGCCTTGAAGGGTGCCGAGATTCTCGGATCCCTGCCAGTGGTTGTCAGGGTGGCGCTTCTGTTATCTGGCGCTGACAGCCTGAAGCATGCAGTTGAGCTTCTGCCTCTGAAGGGAGGAGTCCTTCTTTGGCCTTTCACTCCGACCATCAAAGGAGTTGTCCAGTAGAAAGCTCTCGATAAAGCCTACGGAAGCCCGCCACGGAAGGCTCGGAGCCTGCAGTTGAGTCATTGAGCATCGCGGATCACCAGGATGAATCTGCGCGGGGCCTCAAATGTTCTGAAATCCCCAAGCGCGGGAGGAGATTTGCAGATGGGGAGCTGGGTTCCAGAAGCTGACGGGAAATGTGGCAGGCAGTATGTTGAAGTTGAGCCTTGAAACGTATTGAAATATTGAAAGATATTGAAGATTATTGAAGCCATCATCAATCCCGTCGATTGCATCCTGGAATCCATGTAGGGTCGGGCGTGTCAAAGAAAAGAGGTCGCCAGCTCCCTTGCGCGAGCGACGGGGACGGAGGCTGGGGTTCTCTGCTCTGAAGACTCTGAAGCTGACCGAAATGCCGAAATGAAAAGCTCTACAAACAGTCTCAAGCCCACGACTCCGAAACTAAGCCGAAGCCCCTGCAGTACTGAAAGCACCACGCATCACCACACCCTGCGCCTCCAAGACCTCATAACCCAAAAGACCTCATGACCCAAGTCATAACGGGAGCTTTTCTGTTGTTTAGTAATGCTGCTGTGCTTGAAGCGAGACCTCGGTGGGTAGGGCATGACACGAGCTCTGTAGATGTAAATCCTAGGTTTGTCATGTTAGCCAGCAAGTGCGATGTACCCGACAAGGCGACGATCGTCTTCGAGCGCTCACAGGCGCAAATGGAAAGTTAGCAGCCTACAGGGATAGACTGAGTAAGGCTCGTGCAGATTGATTGCATGGCAGAAATTCGGCGCAAACAGTTGGGGTTTGAGGATGTAATGTTCTCAGTGTGTGGCTTTGAATCGCCGGGGCGCATGTGACGGTCCGAGCCTGGATAACGATAGGACTGTCCACCCTTAAGCAAGTGTTCGTCTGCCTGTCCAGTGCGGGGGAAGGATGCCAAGTGGCTGGTGGATATCCGACAGCCACCCAACTGGACCAGCGTTGTGCTCCCAGGACGACACTCATCAGGGCCTTTCTCAGAAAGCTTTCGCCTTGCTTAGGTCCTCAACGTCCACCATGCACTGAAGACTGGACACAGGGAAACATTTCCACTAAATGCCACTAACTGTGTACTGATACACTTTGCTAAGGCGCAGACGATGTCAATCCGTGGCCGCGTTCTCCAATCTGCAGCTCGGCAACACTCAAGTTCCTTGAAACGCGCACATGTGTCTTGACCTATCATAAGTCTGAAATGACATAAGGCCCCATCTTATGACATAAGATGGGGCCGCACTTTTAGGGTAAAATAAACATGCCTCAGAGACCTGAGCAACTCTAATAGTTGTAATGAAAGCACGAACAATATTATAATAAGCGCGAACAAAGTGAACTTAAGTCACTCACACTTTTAGAATTCTTGTCTCACTTCATTCGTTCGTTTATTAGTTTTGTTCACGCATACACATTATTATTCACGCGTCTACACTTGCAATAGTAAATAATGCGTGAACTCCAAAAACTAATGAGCCAGGTGACACGACATGTGAACTTTCCTCGTCATGAAGGTGGATTCTGTGACTAGACCGTGTGAGCTGGACACATGAATTGAGGAAAGTGGTCAATGAGTGTTGGAAATCTTTCTAGTACTTGGATGTGTGGTTCAGTCGCTGGTTTTTTGTTCTCACCGCCGGATCACCAAAAGCCCATATTAATACTATATTACACGCGTAAACTTGCCATGTAATATTATAATGTGGGCTTTTAGGAGATTCCGGAAGGTTAGACAAGCGGTTGGGGTCCCGAGGGTGGGTTCCTATCTTCAGTCTCTCATAAAGGTAAATCACCGGGCAGAGAATGATTGAAAAGACCCAGAGAATAGGATGATGACAATAAGGCCCGGGAAACAAGGGTGCGAACTGTTAGACCAAGATATGAGAGTTAGGGTCTCAAGGTTCGGTCGCTAGTTCCCGATGCAGCATTAGACTCATGGTGTTCACTGCCGGGCGGGAAGCCCCTGAGAACTTGGATGTAGAACTGAAGCCTTTGGTGATCGAGGATTCATTAAACGAGGATTCCAAGGGTGTGAACGGTTAGACCAAGAACTTGGAAAGGCTGGAAGTATGAACTGGAGAAAGGTCATGAGGTTCATGCGGCTCACTACGTTCTCCATTTCCCCCCTTAATAATATTATATGAAAGAAAGTAAGCTTGCGCACGTTTCTTTCAATTAATATTATAAAGGGCCCCATTAATCATTTCATTCTGTTCACGCTTTAAACAGTAAATTCAGTCATTCTCTGTAGTTTAATAAAAGCGTGTACAAATGAACTGTATTTATGCGGGACAGTGTGTTCACCGAGCTCTCACACGGGAGTAGAGGCGTTCTTCGGGAGAACCAAGGAAACAGAGCAAAAATCCTAAGGGTTTAGGCAAAACCTCTCCTACGAAAAGTAGTATGAATCCGATGTAGTATAGAGGGAATGGAGGCTTTCCTAGCAGACAAACCAAGAAAATGAGCACCTGTAGTAGAAAGCCAGGAAAAGCACAACAACTCCCAAAGAAAAACGAACAAGATTCACAAATTAGTTTTCCGAACGGCCCAACCGCCAAACACAACCCCTAAACTACCTAAAGCGCCCCTTTAGGAATGGCCGCCACTCCCACCGCCTGTGGACTGGCGGCGCCTGCGCTACAAGGCGGCCTTGGGCGCATCGATAAGGAAACATGTTCAGGCTCGTTTGGAAGGGTCTTGCAGGTTAGGCTGAACGGTTCAAGAAGGGGGCTCCGTTGATCGTCATCATTGCATCCAGCACCACAGTTGCCCTTCAACGAGGGGCCATGAACCTTGAAACCCCAAAACAGCAGGGAAACCTGCAATCACACCCATGACAGCCAACATGTGACAGCTATGACCCTGAAAGTCAAGTTGGTCTCTCTGGAGAAGTCAAGAGCTTGCAAGGCCGACACCGATGCCTCCTCGCAGGTGTCTTATGACACAGCAAAGGCCTCAGATGCTTTCAGGACAAGGTGCTTCAGATGTGAACTTCAACACCTCTTGAAAGCAAACTGCTGCGTCTCCCACAGGGAAGAGTTCAGGCCTCCAACTAAAGACAGCAACATTTGGACTGGCCGTCTCAAATAGCATTGCATCTTTCAGCGTCAGATGGGATTTACTTCGTGCTTTTCCACTACTGTATAAGGGTTGCAACTCCTCCGGAAATGTCTCGGTGATCAGGCTTCACGTTTACATTTTTGTCGTGATGCTTCCCAGCCCAGGTTGGGACGAAGCGTTCGTGCAGCCACGCCATCCAAGCCAGGCCGGACGTGTTGCAAGCGTGCTTGATCAGATTCGTGAGGCTTGGGCTTGTTTCTCGAATGTGGAGCTTCTATGGCGCTTCTGTGTTCTGACGGACTTTGACACACTGGACGGGATCGTGTCATGCCAAGGACACAATGCAAGAGGGCTTTCGCGTGTCTGCCTTCCTCACGGAATCACATTCACACTGATGAACATCGCGCACCCGCTCCGCCAATGCTTGTAAACAGTACCAGTGCTTCGAACATCGGAATGATCAAGGGAGCCGTGGAAAAGACAACTTCCGCATAGGTCGGCAGACCCAGAGTATCAAAGAGCTCCCGAGTCACCGAAACTGAGGGACCGAAACCTCGCGGAAGGCGGCCTGGTGAGACCCCGCCGCTTCGGAAGGGCGACGACCACCCGCCACAGAACCGGAGCGACATGGGATGTGGGGTCTGGGGAGGTTGCGTAGCGCTGTTGTCTGGGCTTTCACCTTTCGCTGTTTGACATGAATTTGAGGGCTTGAAGGGTCTTGAAGGGTCTTGAAGGGTCTTGAGGGGTCTTGAAGGGTCTTGAAGGGTCTTGAAGGGTCTTGAGGGATCTTGAGGGGTCCGAAGCCCTGAACTGCCCAAGCTCTCCAGGGACCAAACCCAAACCCCGACATTCTCAATGCCAACGGCATGGACCCTTCAATTCTAGGACGGTCATCCTCACTGGCATTGGCCATCATCTTCCTGTGCCGGGAGCCCGGTGAAACTGGGCCAGTCGAGGCTTTGGAGTCCACGTTTGGGAAGGGTCGAAGACCTATGAAGACGCTCTCAACCGCATCACCTTCGTGGTTGAGTGGATCTGAGTGGTCTGTCCAGGTTGAGCTAAGTGGACTTTTCCATTTCACGGCTGAACACCTCCCCTCAAGGGGCCCCACGAACTCTTTTTCAAGCTCTCTCCGCTCTCGCAAGCCAAGGCATACGGTGCGCAGCGAGGCAAAGATAGCGATGCGCAGCCATGCTGTTCCATGCGCTTCAGCGAGCTTGGCAGGGCACATCTCAGTGCACAATTTGGAGGCACATCTGAGCACCAGGGTGCACCAGGGTGCACCGGATGCAGGTCCTTGATTTACTGCGGCGGCTTTGGAACCGAGACGGCCAGGAGCCCAGCGGCTTCGAGCAATGTCGAGCTTTTGAGCTTTCGAAATCTTTCGAATGCTTTTGGGGTTTTCAGAGAAAGGTGCCAGGTATGGGGCCCGGGCCACCCGGGGTGCTGCGAACGGGTCTCCAGCTGCGTAGTGTCAGACTGTGCAAAAAGGTCCCCTTCTCCAAGCCCCCGCTCCGCACTTTCAAAAGCCACGCAATAAACGTCGGCAGGTCTGAAGTTTGATCCAGAGACGCAGCTCCACCGCCGAGATCCCAGATTCGTGGGCAGAGCGCAGAGGATTGGAGCAAAGCTCAATGACATGGTAGACCTCGAACCATCTCTAACCGTCTTCACCTTAAACATCCTCTAACGCTCGTTGAAGGTTTCTTTGCAGACAGGTGGAGCCGAGGGTGGCCTCACCGTCCGCCACGCCCGGCGCCATGGGCAGGCCGAGATGTGGGGGGCGGGGGGAGGGGGGGGGGAGGACGGAGACACAGCTTGGTTGAGGGCTCCTTTCTTTTGTTTTGTTTTTGATTTTGGTTTTAGTTCTGGTTCTGGTTTTGTTTGGTTTTGTTTGGTTTTGTTTTGTTTTGTTTTGTTAGGTTTTGTTTTGGGAGCTGGCCTGTTGAAGGGTTGAGGGTTTTGGGGTTTGGGAGTGGGTTCTGACTGTCTCTGGTGTGTTTTCTGAGTGACTGCCAGTTTCGACATCTACTCCTGATTGGTTGGATTGGTGCCTGGAGCTTCATAAGCGGTGACACTCCTGTCGTCCGAATCAGTCGCTGAATCTTTTGGTTTGATTGGATGTGTTTTCGGATGAGGCTGGGTCAGTTCGCATTCTGAGTATCATGCGGGATTCTAAGATGGTGCTTGTAGAGACTCTTAGCCTCAGGCTTGCTTGACCTGCTGTGGCACCAAGGGTGGGGGGCTTTGGGATTCTTATTGCAGGGTTTTGAGAGGCTTGTACCAAACCAGAGCTCACCATGTGGTGTAAGCCTTGAAGCCGCCACTTAAACCAGATGGAGATTTCAGATACTTGTTTTCGGATCGGGGGCCGGGCGGGACTGGAGGGGCGCTGTGGAGCAGCTAAAGTCGAAGCATCTTCCGGACTGGGCATCCCACCTGAACCTGCCGATGATGTAGTTTGGGGCTCATAAGCTTTCGAACATTTGAGGGGAGTGGAGTCGGTTATTTTTTTTTGCAGAGAGCCGCCAGGAGAATGACGGCAGCTGCGTGGTGCGGCTCCGGAACTACTGCGACGCCAAGTGGCTGGTGGAGCAGGCGTCCCCGTATGAAGAACGTTTATACAAGAACCTCCCCATGGTTAACGCTCTTTTGGTTGTGTAGTAGAGAAAACCAAGAGGCTTCGACCGACGGCTCGCTCAACCTTGCCTCATGTGTGATTGCCGGTCCCAAACAGAATCAGAACAAACTTTCGGCGGAGCGCCGCCGACATGCCGTGAGAGGCGCGTGGCCTCAATATCGAAGGGCGACCTTTGCGGGCGATGTGGGCCCGACCCCGTGACGGGGCACGGTGAGCGCAGGAACAGTAGAGGGCATGAGCTGGTGCTTGGTTTGCTTGGTAACGTATTGTCTAAGGCACTAGCAAACGAGAAGCAACGCCTACTTGCTTCGGACACATGTTGTTTAAGCCTCTTGAAGATTTATTCCAGGAATACATAACCATGGCTGTGGTGAAAGATTGACGTTGTGCGTGTATTTGACTACATTCGCATGCCTCCAGAGCCTTTAAAGTTTGCCGGAGTTGCGTGCATTTGATTTCACGGATTCGGTGAGATCTTGGGCAACAAGCCGTCCTTGTGGAAAGCTCATGGGCAGATGCCATGGAATCCAAAGCACTAGAGCTTTGTAGGGCCTTTCCTTTCCAGCCTGTCCTATGTGGTAAGTCTTCGAGGAAGAAAGTGTTCGCGAGTCGTGACCAAGATCTTAAGACACGGCTGCTTCAGCTTGTCACAGGTTGCAGAAAAGAAGCTCAACATAACCACCGAACAACCATCCACTTGATTTAAATCCAAACGTCTGAGTCTGAACGCTGCGCAAAGCCTCAAGCCAAAGGATTTCTGTAAATAGAGTTTGCCAGACTCGCGCTGGGGGTTTCTTCTAGGCCAAGCAGTGATAGCCACTTTCTGCCAAATGGCTGCCCGAAACCTTACCCAAAAGACGTCTTTTTAGACCCCTCTCTCTGGCAGTGCTTCAGGTATGGCTGTTGGGCACGGTGTCAGACTCCACAATACAGGGTCTTCAGTCGTAGAGCTTCGAGTCAAGCCGCAAGCTGAGGGCTCGGCAGATCTGCAGTCCAAGACCTAGCCATGCCATTGTGTTTGGAACTGTGGCTTGTCACAAGTAAGTCTTAGGAGGTGCGAAGGTGGCCAACAAGGAGCACGGCTGATCCATCTCTGCACTCCGAGCCTGCTCAAAACATCTAGGCCTCCTAACCCGAGGGAATTTGCCGTCTCACCTCAAAGGAACAAAAGAAGCTGCACACCAACAAAGTGTAATGATCTCCCAACCCCAAGAGCACACGAGAGCATGCCATTCCCGGCACGACGCCTAAAGCACTACCTAAGCCTACTGCTATCCTGTAGGACTTCCAGGGCCCTTCCTTGCATGGACCTTGCCTGCAAAGCCTGCTGGGCCTTGTCCGGCTTTTCTCTTGGCCCTCGTGCGCATGTTGTGCCGGGCACACAGCTGAGAGCTGGGCTGGGGAGTCGGCTAGAGGGGCACGGTGCATCCGGTGCATCCTGGGTGGGCACTCAATGCCACATCGCAACAAATGTTGCAGATAGGGAGAGTGCAGAGAAGTGATTAGATATCGTGCTTGCGCTGCCCTAGAAAATGTTACCACTCAGGACCAAGCCAGGTGTTTGCAACCATCTGCAACCCCCAGTTCCTGAATCCCAAAACACGCGCTAACTCCAGACCCAGAGCCCTGAGCCCAAGCCCTTAATCCAGGGTAGAAGCAAGGTGTGAGGCATGGCGGCGGCAGAAGAGGATCAGTTGGAGGCTCTTCGCAGAGCTGTATTTGGGGTACGATTCGAACCTCACCTCACTACGGGCTTGTGCAGACACTGGCGACCCTGCATCCTCCTAGCCCCCATGCTCTAAACCTTTTTGGGGGCTGGAGTGTTCACCGCACGCATGCAGAACACTTCTTTCGGACTTGGGGTAGAGAAAGATGTACAGTACGATGCGAGTCTAGGGCTCAGCGCTTCCCGAGCCGAGTTGAACTCAGCAATTTTGCAATAGCGCCATGCTGCTACATTGACACAGCCTTCCCTCGCTCCGCGCATTCCTTCTGCCCCTCCCCAAGATATGTTTAGCCAGCCATGTGGCCCCAGAGCCAGGCGCTGTATCAGCCAACGTGCCTGAACGTCCAGGGCGCAAGGCACGCAAGAGCTTGGGCTTGCGTCAGGCGGCGAGGTTGTCTGGTTTCGTGTGTGGGTGTCGGCCTCAAGTTGCAACAGCCCGTCTTACACCCGAGATTCTCCGGCACCTCCCGAATGAAGAAGCTGGGTGTGTAGGTGGACGAACTTCGGATATGCCTTGATCGGCCAGGAGCCCAATGTGTAGGGGGACTTATGCTTAGGGCCCAGGGCTTCTGGTGTTGTTTCAACTCAGAAGGCCCTGAGTTGAGATTTTCTTGGCATTCATGGGGGTGATTTGGGTTGTCCTGAAGCCGGAGACTTGCACCGTGCCTACACAGCTGGAGGTGGCTCCACCATCATCATGGCTTGCCAGTCCTTGGGCATCGGCCCGAATTGGTCAGGACCCAAGCTTCAGACAGCGCAAAGCGCTTCGGACAGATTCGGCACAGAATCGCGATATGCCACATCAGATCACTGAGAGCAAGTCTGGAGTCCAGCATTCTGGAATGCTGGATGTTCCAAACCCCAAGCCCTACCCCTCCCAGCTTGTCCTTGATGTTATTCGGCAAGGCCGGTTGTGTGTGGCACTTCGGTGAGACTGCAGTGTTTGGGCTTGGCAGCTTTTGCGGACAATAAACCTCAAGTTCCCAAGCCCTTGTAGCCAAAGGATCTGGAAGAGTGCAGACGATGCCACCACCGTGCTCTTCACCTTCGAGCTATTGGCGCCTCTCCTCCCCAACATGGGGGTTGTTCGTTTGTTGGGGCATCGTTGTTAGGCCAGGCTTTGAGGTTTAAGATGATCAGGTTCGAAGACACATCGGTCAACTCGACTTATAAAAAAAGGCCCATGAAAGTCCAAGTTCAAGTCGCTCCCAAGCCGATGGATAAACGAGGTGCCTGAGCATCTTTAACCCCTTCAACTGTGCCCAACTTGAGCTGAATGAGTCTGAGCCGTGGCCAGTGGCACGATGCTTCGTTGTTTCGGGCTGCACTGCCCCAGAATTGCATTTATTCTCCTGGTTCTTGGCGGTTGAAGCCTAGATGCCGTAGCGGTTTGTTCCGGGAAAAAAATGGTGGGGTAAGTTGCGGCTTGCAGTTCCCTCTAGAAGGCGACTTTTGTTCTGTGCCCATGTGCCCTCAAAACTCCCCCCTCCCCCCCCCAATCCTGGCCCGAAGTCTCGTGATTAATCGAACCGAGCTGCCATGTTCAGGTGCGGATCTTCGAGAAAGGTGCGCCAGATTCCTGCACACGGGCGGGCAACGAGAGGTAGCTTAAAATCTTCAGATCCGCCGCAAGTGTATTCGTCGAAAGTATTCGTTGAGCATTGACATGCGGCGAGTCAGAAACTCAGGCCCTCCTAATCCAGATCCCTCCACCTCTTTTGAAGCTTTAAGCCAGAAAGGCTCTAAGCCGACAGGATACTTGTTCTTCGTCGAAGATGACAAGAACTGGAACTTCTTTGACGCCCTAGCACCTGAGATGCATCCAAGACCTAAGTCCTGAAGCCCTCACGCCCCTGAGTTTCAGAGACCCCCCACCCAACGGCCTGAGCTGACGCTGCAAACCATCAGTTGATCTTTAGAAGCCTAGGAGAGGATTTTCGAAGAACTCCTTTGGGCTGTCCATGCAGTCGATGGAATTCCCGCTTGACGCGGAAGAACAACTCCCTCATGATGCCCTTAGAACGGTGGAATCGACCCTCAAGGCCCTGGATCTTGACTGAAGGAGACTGAAGGACGCTGCACTCCTCAACATGGGTCCCCGAAGCGCAAGTAGCCGTAAGCACGAGAAGAAGTCCTTGAACATCTTACAATTCCTCAATGCCAAAGGCAGGAATAGATAAGTTTTGGCATGCGCGAGGTTGTGGCCATCTCCCTTTTCAGCATGGCTGCAGCCCGAAAGATTGTGGCACTGCGATCCGGTCCTTTTTGGGGTTCAAGGGCATGTGGGGGGGTTAACGTTCAGAGGCTCGGGATGCCAAGATCGTGCTTTGTCACACAGAATTTGTGAAACGCGCTCAGTCACACTGTCAGACTTACGAGTGCAGACAAAAGGTTCTGTAGCGACACGAGCCCGCGATCGTTTCCAATCGTTGCCCGTGGTGCGAAACTGTCAGATGCAGAGGATTGCCATGGAATACCCTGGTCTGGAAGTACGTTCAGCGAGGTCATGTCCCAACAGGCTGCGGCTTCGGCCAATGGCCAGGCGCCCAATGGCACAGCCCGGCGCGTTTGCAGAGGGCTTTGGCAGAGATCTTTTGGTGTACGGTTGCAGTTGGCATGTTGGGCCCACATCCAAAACGAGTCCTGAGGTTAGTACATGTTAGTACATGTTCGTACAGTTCTTTCAAGCCAGGAGCGGCCATGCAGAAGATGAAGGCCGGGCTGAGTTGCAGAGGCATGCGGGGGCCACACAATCTCGGCTCGAGGCTCGAAAGCACAACATTTTTCAACGCCTCCACAGGAGATTGCTGCAATGTTTGCAAGCCACCTGTCAAAACCAATACCAACTATGTCATTTGTTATACTTTACATGGGAAGCCTCATGCGCCTCATGCACGAATGGCTTCGTGCGGCTTGTCTGGGCTTCAGGACTTCAGGACTTTAGGCTTACATGGGTTATAAGTTTTGGCTCGGCTTTAGAAAGCTCCTTAGAGAGACCTTCAGCTTTGTGATGCTTTTCGGGGTGATGCGCCCGAGGTGTTGGGCTTCGTTGCCATGCTTACGGCTTCTTCGTCTGCGGTGTGCAATGTGCATATTGATCCCGATCCCCAAAGACCAAGCCCCCCCCAAGCCTCCAATCCGAAACCAGGTCTTGCGCACGCTGCGCCTGCTGCGCCTGCTGCGGCTCTTCCGCGTCTTCAAAGGCGTTGAGGAGGCGACGAACTTTGCAGAACCTCGGGTTTTATGGGAGACCAGCGCTTGGCAGCGTAATTGTTAATGACCCGAGCACTGGCTCAGGGCATGTTGATTGCAAAACGGTAGTCTTTATGCCGTCGCCCACGTCGTGCAGTGTTTGGGTGCGATCTTTGTCCAAGCCTGAGCAAGTGAAAGCAAGAAGATGCAGTAAAGCTACTTGACCAAGACTGCTAGCAAAAGTGAAAGGTTGCCAAATCAATTTGAACCAACAGGCCAACTCTGAACCCCTGAACCGCCCAAACCCTAAACAGCCCCCCCCCCCCTGCCCCCCTCGCGCCGAAAGACCCCAAGACCGAAACCAGACCCAGGTGAACCGCTTCGTCGAGCTGCTCCTGAACAGTGCTGCAAGCTCAGCTGAGCGCATAGTTCCTCTGGAGGAATCCACAAGTTCAGGGTCAGTTGGAGCCATTTGTTGAGTCTTTAGTTGGGACGTTTGGTTGTCGTAGTTCAGGCAGCCCGGCACGGTTGAAAGCTGTGGCTTCTGAGAGGCGGTGCGTAGTTTAGGAAGCCAAGAAGTCGTCGGGGTTTGAGCTGCTCCCTGTCGAATCAGAGGTGTAAGGCTGCTTCCCGCAATCTGAGTTTAATGAGCCTAAGTCCCAGGATGTGCGAGTATTGTGTGACTCCCTAAGAACTAAACTTCAACGAAAAACGTGAGGGCGGCAAGAACACGGCCAGAAATCTTCAAAGCAGCTCCTAATGGCTACAGGAGGCTTTGGGAGTTCAGTGTTTGGGCTTTGGGCTTTGGTTTCAAGGGTGCCGAAGGCAACAAGTTGCAAGTTGTGGAGTCATTTGATTTGGGGCCTTCTATTGGTGCTGTGACTCCTCCGCAGGTTCGGACCGTCTTCCTCTCCATGGTGATTGCCCGGGCGCCCGGGTCGACCCGAAACCCCAAGCCCTTGGGCACCCCAAGTTGTGCCATCAGCGCGGGCAAACCTCTAAGCTTGAACGAACCCAGAACATCCCAACAGCCGAACGCCTCCAAAAAGGCCTTTGTGTAATCTGAAGCCTGAGTGCCCCAAACCTACAAAACCCTAGGCCCACTCTGAGGTTTTGAAGTTCGATATCAGTTCATTTTCGTTGCAGGGAGAAAATCGGAGAAGATTTTTTAAGAATCCTTATGAATGGAAGTCATATCTGGTGTATATTGTGCATCTCAGGTCGCCGCCGGTGTCGCCCTGGTGGCCACGGCGATCATCGCCTGCGGTGCCACGGCGCGGGTGCCCAAACGGGGAGGAGAAGATCTGCGTAAAGGCTTAACAGGCTTAACAGGCTTAACAGGCTTAACAGGCTTAACAGGCTTAACAGGCTTAACAGGCTCCTCTTCTTTTGGAAAGGCGTTTTTTCGTTTAGAGCTTGTGGTCTATCCAAGAGTTGATTTTTTTTGTGACTCCACGATGCAAAAAGGGGTCCTTCAGAAGTCCGGGATTCCGTTGATGTTGGGGGGAGGTCTTTGAGCTCCAGCTTGAGTTTCCACTCGTACTGGTAGAGGTGTGTGGGGTTCAGCCAGTTCACGATTGAAAGATGATTCCGCCTCAGGCACTTTAGGTAATAAGGAGTTTGGGCTTCCAGAGCCTGCTTTAGAATTTCGTAGGGGCAGAGAAACGTCGATTGTTAGAGAATGAAGAGTGTGCAGGGCAAGGCGCAATGTAGTAGCATGGCAAGGCAATGCCAGCGGTTTGACTTGCGGTCCTTGGTGGCCTTGCACTTCTTGTACTCCCTTGCCGTAATGGTCAGCTGAGGCCAAAGCATGGCTACGTGACCACTCGCTGCCCAAGCTTCCAGAAATCCACTGACGCAGACAAGCTGGAAGCGCACTCGGACTCTCAAAGAGAGCCTGAGCTTCAGATGGAGCTTTCCAGCCAGTTGGCCATGTGCACCATAACACACCAAAGTGCCTTGCTTTCTCTGCAGTACTATCCCAAACTGGACTTAGCGCTTGTGAGTCGTCAAAGTTTTGGGAGCCTTGTGCGCGGGCGTGCAACCGTTCGGAGATGGGTTGTGATTTTACTTGACTTCTTCTTGTCAAGAATTTGTCATGAGTTGGCAAGCTCCGCCGATCTCTTCGACGATTTTTCGTCCAAAGATAGAGACAGCAACGCTCGGGTGTGCCCAAAATACGTGGACTGCATCATCTGCAGCAACTCAGTAGGGACAGCAGGAAGAAGCCGGTGCTCCACTTGTGGCCTGCATAACCAATGCATAGCATGCCAAGGATCAGTCGCGCAGATTTCTCGAAACTCTGTGGCTCAGCAAGGTAGCGTGACATTGACCGTAATTCGGAGCAGCCACGACAAACACACGCTATGACTTCTTTCTGAACTTCCCCTGCTTCCCACCTACCACCAGTCGTCCATAGCACTACAAGCTCACAGCACCATCGGACCCACAGCATCACCTACTTGACTTTGCAACCAACACCAGCGCGGCAGTGAGCAGCAAGACACTCCAAAACTGCGCTGGCAGGGTTGCGTTGCGGGCAGCAGGGCAGCCAGAGCGCCGGGATTCTCGATGATTCTCGATGATTCTCGGTTTTCAGGAAGTTTCTAGCTTCAGGACAAAGGGTATCAGGGTATCGGTTGCTTTTTTCCACGGAGGCGTGGGGCCGAAGCCCCCCCGAACTTTCTGGAAGAATTTCAGACAATCAAGCCGATCTTGGATTGGGAGTGCAAGCCTCAGAAAGTGCACGGGACCTGGGCGTGAGTAGAGCACGATTTCGGCTCTGTGGAAGGTGCCCCCCCCCCCCCCTCCCCCCCCTCCCCCCCCTCCCCCCCCTCCCCACACACCTCGACGCCCCCACACCCCCCCCAACACCCCCATTCCCCCACATCCCCACACCCCTCGCACCCACGCCACACCCTTTTCACGGGGTCACTTTTTGTAACGGGCTCGCATCGGATGGTGACAGTGGCGGCGGTCACAGCGGCAGTAGCCGGAAAATGCCTGCCCTGTACACAACTACAAACGCTTCACGCTACCCCGCTTCCATGTGAGTTAGCACGACGCCACACTTTTGTTGGTATTAGTCCATGTTTTTGGCAGCAAGAATCTACGTTACAGAATTGCCAAAGTGGCGCAAAACTTCGGATTTAGTTGCACGAATCTGCACGCCGCTGCTGCTGCCGCCGCCGCCGCTGCTGCTGCTCCGTGCATCCCGTGCACTGCAGTGCATGACTGTGTGCCTAGCTCATTGATGCTGCTGATGATGAACGGAGACCGGGAGATGCGAAAGTCACGAAGGTCTCGTGAAAATACTCAGCCTGCAGGTTCTTCAGCAGCACCCATGAATTCACGGTTGCTGCGTTCAGATTAGGGGTGCCCTGGTCTGATTGTTCCGAACGGCTGGCGGCCATGCAAGCGTCAATATGCATTTGTGCAACGTTCTTCTGAGGGCTCTTTTGCCTGACTCCATCATTGCACTGCACCGGCTGCACCGTGACACCATATGGCACCCATGAATGTCTCTAGAGGTCTGCCCATCTCCAACTGTTCTCGTGGCAACTAGGAAAGACAGCAATGAAATTCCAAATGCCACATGATGCCACCAAAGACTAAGTGGTTAAAACTGGAGGCCATGGGCATCCTTTTTTCCTCGATCTTCGGTTCCCTACTCGGCAGCAAAGAGGCCGGAGGGGGGGCTGAGGTGGTGTTGGGTTGGAGCCTTAGAGGCAATATGGTTGAAGTTAAGAGGTTTTTGGGATGTGTGCGAGCAAGAAGGTTGGCTCCGGGATAGCCAGGCCCAGAAGCATGTTGAGGATCCTGGCAGTCCGAAGAAGGTCTTAAGGGTTCTAGGGGTCCCAGGGGGCTTGAGGGGGTTAGGGTTCAGGACAGTCTGCCAAACCCCAAATTCAAGACTTTCCGCTCTAGGATGCCCACCCAGCTCCCATGGTCCTCGAAGTCACACGGTGCGGGTTGCGGGGGCCTCCACGGAAAAGCTGCCGGGTACCCCCCCCCCCCCAACCACGGCCCTTCTGGGTTGGGAGTTGGGTTTTTTTTGGGCTTCGCCTTGTGCCTCCAGTACATCAGAATCGTCTCGCTGCTTTCAGTTGCTGACATTCATGCCAATGGCCTTGATAGTCTTGACGCGGCTGCAAAGGATCCATGTTTTTCAAAGTGTCACGTCTAAGGTTGTGGAGCTCTTTTATTTTCTGGTTTTCTCGATTTCGCGAGCCTGCAGGTAAGAATCCTGATCTTGGGCTTGGTCGAAACCTCAGGGCCCGCAATTGGGATGTGTTGAGGCGAAGCATGAAGTAACTGAGGGTCCAGGCCAATCACCCTGATTGTGAGCCGCTAAGGGGCAGACTGCCACCGTATGCCGAATCCCCTCTCACCGATGCTGTTGAACCCCCTGATCTGAGTCATGGGTTTTCTGAGGACAATGCAGGGAAGACGACCATCCTCTACAGGCTGCAGGTGGACGAGGCCCCGGCCTCCACTACTACCTCTCTCGAGTTTTGGAGGGTGTCAAGGGTAGTGCAGGGAGTGCAAGGGAGTGCAGGGCTCGATGATTCCCATGCCTTTGTAAGATTTTGCAGTCCGCACCTTTTGGTTTCCTTTCTTCCAAGCTTGAGCTACCCTTGACCATCACCATCCTTAAGTTCATCAAAGCCGCACATTCTTTCACACTCTCCAAAGAAGAGATTGGGCCTGGTTGAAGAGGTTGTGCAGACTATCCCCACGATTGGCTTCAACGTTGAGACTGCTCCCTGATGCAATTTGTGATGGTCCATGGGTGTTGCAATGGTGTTGCTTTTCTGAGCTTTCATGACTCATTTGAAGCTCGGTGTGTGTTGCTGGGGGAAGCTCAGAGGTGTTTTCTTCATCGATCGAATCTCTGCTGAGTAGCCAAGGTGCAATACAAGAATATCAAGTTCCAGGCCGCTGAAAGGGACAGGGCTCAATCAGATCGCCTTCGGGTGCTTCGTGACTTCCAGACATGGAATACTGCTTCAGAGCTGCCCCGTTGGCACTTCCCGAATCATCGAAGTGGGTGGAGACTGCTCGGATTGCTGGAGCTGCTAGAGCGTGTGCAGGGCCTTTCAACTTCCATGTTCGTACCCGAACTTTGAGAAACAATTCTTGGGCAAGTCCTAAGGTCCTAAGGCAGGAAGTTGTAAGAGGGCTCGAGGACCTGCCCTCGCAATGCAACCCATTGGCGCCAGCCTCCGGGCGCAGAAGGGACATCAAGCTAAACTGACAGCAGCAGCTGGCGCGCCACAAGCCGAGGTGTGGGACTTGGGAGGACAGACAAGCATTCGGCCGTATTGGAGGTGCCAGCTGGTCGCTTCGACTTGGAATGTACAAGTGCCTAAAGGCCTGAAGCACCCCATACCTCCACTTTTTTTGTAGCATTGTCGTCTGTGCTGTACATGTTTCTGACCCGGCGTAATCAGACCTGGTCAAGTCTTTGTGAGAATCATTCAGAATGGTGTCCGTATTGAATGGAGCTTCATTCAGATATCAAGGTAGAATCAGAGTCCTTCTGAGACTTGGCCAACCTGTGTTGAGGAATAAGGATTCTTCGATGCGCCGTGCAAGGTTAGGATTCTTGCTGTTTGCGGCCCAGATGCTTCAGATCCTCTTGCTAGACTGAAGGTGTGTGTGTGTGCGTGTGTGCCTTGGCCAGGTGCTACTACCCCAACACAAATGCCATTATTTATGCTGCAGACTCAGCATTCCACCCACATATTCCCGTATTGCAACCCTTGGCCCCTAAGCTTTCAACACGCAGGCACGACACTTCACCAAGGCACCAAGATAGTTTTGCAACACCCCGCCCGAAGCAGAACCCCCGCACAGCTTGCACCAAGATCCAAAAGTGTTTGCCACTTTGGGCTTGGAGTCTCGGCGGTTTCGTTTTAGCCTCTTCCGAACACTTACACTCAAGCAGTACCTCTTCGGTTTCATTTGGATGTACCAGCTGCCACTAGCAGAGGATTTCATTCAGGCTTTGACTGCCATTCCCTGAAGAGGAAGTATTGGCCTTCTTGTATGTCAGAAATTTCAGATCTTCGCACTTTTCGGATGCCAAATTGCAGCAGTGCTCTGCGCTGCCCAACGTCCCTCATTGCCACATAGTCCGCGCAGTTTTCGCGCTTCTTCCTGCCCAAAGCCACTTTTTGTGCGCCTGTGAGATTCTATGGGTCCTTCAAGAGCCCCAACCAAGAACCTCCGGCAAGTGCCCCCCTTTTGGTCGAGGGGGATGCCTTCAGCGTCAGGCATCTCCCCACACGCCAAGGGGACACTGTTCGAGCATTTGCAGCCACACGGGCATCAGCTGAATGTGCTTTTGCCCTTAGATTCGCTGCCGGTGCTGTGCGTGTGTGCGTGTTTGTTCGACCACCTTTCCCAACCATGCCCCGTCTCTGAGCCAGTGTCCCCAGCTTAGTACTTCGGTGAGGGATCATCGTGGGAAGAGCTTTGTTCCTGCGAAGTGGGCTGTCTTGCCAAGTGTCCAATTCCAACTCAAGCCGCCCGGCTTGGGGGGGCGGGCCCATGGAGGTTCGGGTGGCACACCCCTCCCAAATCCCAGGCTCGGATTGCGGGGCCCGGAGCGTTGAACTCTGCACCGGAGCCCCGATGACGCATGCGGAGGGGCAAAGAAGGCGAGAGGGACCGTTTCCGTAGGCCGGAGAGCACCCCAGGTCGACACTCACTCACTCACTCACTCACTCACTCCGGCAAGTGCCATGTGCCCAACTCCGGTGCTTAGCTGGTAGAACGCCTGCTTTCAAGGCAGCACTCCCCAAAAAGGAACGGGGTCACTTGGAAGGCGGAAAGGTGTCATTGTGGGGAACGCTGAAAGGTGTGATTTTGGAACGTGGCTGACGTGGAAACCTGCAGCTTTGCAGTGATTCTGCTGGAGTGCTAGGTCTCATGTCGATGTTTTTTTCTGAGTTTTTTTTTTGTCAGGTGGTTTTCTGAAGTTTGTACAGTGTTTTTTCTAAGGTGCTTTTTCTATCGCCGCTGGACTAAATTTGTTTTCAAAGGCGGCGGCTAGAACGACCACTGATTTTCTGAGGCGGCGGCTAGAAAATTGTATGGTTTCTCAATGGTGGTTTCTCTAACGCTGCTGGAAAAACCGGCGGTTTTTCTAAATTGGTTTTTGTACCGGGCAGAACAACTGCCGTGGCTTTTCTACGGGGCGGCTAGAACAACCGCCTGGGCGTTTTTTTTGTTAAGGCGGCGGCTAGAACAACCGCTGTGGTTTAACCAACAACCGCGGTGGGTTTAGGAAGGCGGCGGCTGGAACAATCGCTGCGGGTTTCGAAGGGCTTGTCGTCTGGGCGTAGGGCAGGGCTCAAAGGGTTTGCCCATTGATTCTTGCGGGGAGCGGGGACACTGCCCTGCATCCCAAAAGCGTCAACACCCCGAAGCCTAAAATCTAGAAGAGTGTTGTGACTGTTGCTTTTAAGGGAATCGAAGATTCGGATTCTGGCTTCGCGTTGTTTGGGGATTCAGAAACCTACATTGAATGGGCCGTGGGGTTCTCCAGCAGTTGCTGCTCGGATCGCGCTGTTTCCGTGTGTGGGGACGCTGTTTCCGTGTGTGGGGAACAGGAGGGGCAGACGCCCACCCCGCCCCACCCCTCCTTCCCGCCTCCCGACCCGCCCGGCACACGTGGTTGTATTAAACCTCGCGCGAACTCAGTTCCTCGGCGGGGTTGCAACCCGAAACCCCACGCGAACAAAGTGCCCCCCACTCGCAAACACACTCTGTGTGTTTTCTTTGCACCAACATACCCACGGTGAAGGCAGCGGCTGCTTGCCTTTCACCGTGTGTTTTCTGGCGTCTGGCCTCGCAGAGCAACGCTCCTAGGTCGTGGACTCTGCCGATCCTGATCGCATTGGCGACTCGAAGGAGGAGCTGCGCCTGATGCTCGAGGAGCCGTTGCCGAAGTCCTGAGAGCAAGACTTCCAAAGCTTTGGTAGTTCTAGAGACGGGCCCTGAACATGCTCTCAACATCGAGGCTTGGCCCCGCCAAGTGCTTCAAGAAGCCTGCAATTACTGCAATCCTGGGAATCTTGAAGGCTTCTTTACAATAATACGGGCCATCGGGCAATTAACAACCTCCCAAGTCCCAAGCCGGCCGAAATCATGTGCATCCCCGTACACAGGAAGAGGAGCTCAAGGGCGTGACTTTGCTGGTCCTCGCAAATAAGCAGGAGCCTAGCCTCGCTGGGGTTGAATTCAGGGTTTTGATTTCGAGATTCGCTCTAAGCAGGAGTCTATAGGAGTCTCGCTGTCGGCATGCTGTAGATGTGGGGGTTTGAGCATTCGGGGTCAGCAGGGTCAGGACAGAGTTGAGATGTTCAATCATGGTTGATTCAATGGGTTGGGGGTGAGGTGGACGAAGGGAAGCATCACTCGCCCGGTCTCTTGTGAGCGGGTTGTTATTTGGAAAGCTATGGAATGGAAGCCTTGTGAGATTTCCAGGAAGGGGCAGGGCAAGTGCGAATGCTTTTTGGAGGGTCCTCCAGGCTTCTTTTGAGACGCTTTAAGCTGGCATCTCATTCCGTTTCTGCGTCGCTACGCGGCTCTAGACAGCTCTTTCCCAAATTGCTCACCCCAACTAGCTCTCTGTTCTCTCTCTCTCTCTCTCCCGCTCTCGCTCTCGCTCTCGCTCTCGCTCTCGCTCTCGCTCTCGCTCTCGCTCTCGCTCTCTCTCTCTCTATCTTTCTCTCTCTCTCTCTGTCTCCTGTCTCTCTCTGCCGACGGAGCCATTTCCGGATCTTGTAAGTGCGTTATATTCAACGTCGAGCAGCAACGCGAACAGCGGGGCGAGGACCTGCCTGGGGCCCTCAGCGCCGCCGAGGCCGCTTCGCCGCTTCACGGTGGTTTCTCCTTGCTCTCTTTTTGCTCTCTTTGTTCTCTCTTTGCTCTCTATGCTCTCTTTGCTTCTGGTCCCTTTTGGTTGCTTTTGGTTGCTTGGTGTTGGCTTTAATTTTTGCGTGGAGGGGATGCTTTGTAGAAAGGGGTTTTGCGGGTTTCAAAGTTTTAAGAAAGATTGAGGGCTTCAGGCCGCCTTCAGGGGCTGGCTTGGAGTATTCGAGATCCAGGTCTTGAGGATTCACTTGTGACTTCAATGGCTTCACAAAGAATGGGCCCGGCCCTTGCCGTGACCATCTGGGGCATGGTATGCTGCGTATTTTGGATTGGGTGTGATCTGCATGCATCTCAGTGTTGTTCAGTTCGCTGTCTCAAGTCTCGAGTGCGGCCTAACGTGGCTAGCAAGAGGGCAGATTCCAAGGATTCGAACGCCGATCCAAACCCTTTGAACCCCAACATCTATTGAGTACTGATGCAACTCCACCGTAGAGCCACCGGCCTACTGAAAAGGGGGGGGGGACTGCAGCCGTGTGCCCCTCAAGGAAGGAAACAAACCACCAAAACACCACCAAAACTTCGAAGCAGGTCTCGGAGTCCCTGGGTCTCACGGCAGCTTGGCACATGCTTATGCTATCTTATGCTCTTGTTGGGCTGGGGACCGGCCCGCCTTTCGGTTTTCGCGGTTGAGTCCGGGATTGGAGGCCAGTTTGCATCAGTTTGCCCGTGAACTTCGTTGTTCGTTGTGTTGGGCTCCAATTGACTTTAGTCGGGGGGGGGGGGGGGGGGAGCGGGGGGCATTTTTGGGCCCGGTTGCAACATGTTGCGCAAGAATCATATTCGCGTTGATGTCACGAGCCGGGCCCGTGTGCCTTCTCCGAAATTCGATGCTTATGTAAAGCTAAGCTGTCGCTGCCCGTACAGTAGTTACTCAGTAGTTCGAAGTGCTCAGCGGCGACAGATGGACGCCTGACGCGGAACTCTCAGGCCATTCGCAACCGGCAGTGGGCCATCTTCCAGACGCTGGGTTCCCAGCTGTTCGGATCTGCTCTTGCCAGCAGCCCTCTCACCAACGGCCTCCACATCCGTCAATATGGCACCGACTGTCTTGTCTGATGTCTGACTCAGACAACGCTCGACACCTCAAACCACTCAAACTTTTCCACTCCGTACCAAAAGCCTCTACTTGTTTGACTAGCCCTTTTGCATTCCATCTTGCCTGGAGAAAGCCTCACAAAAGCCAAACAAACCTTGGAAGCCAAACGCAGCTGAAGATGCCTGAGGTCTGCGTTGAAGGGCTCCGGCATCAACGAAGGTGTCGTGAATGTGGCGCAGTTGGTGCAGTTTGGGGCATTCTTTGCAGTTTTCTTTGCAGTTGTGGATTTGGACACGGGAGCTTTCGGTGAAGTGGACCTTGCATAGCAAGTCTGAAGTCTTAGAGCAGAGGCACAGCTTCACGCATCTTGTCCGAAGCTGCGTGGCAGAGGTGCTGCATTAGTCTCGCAGCAGCATTTGGATCGCTTCTTACTTTCCACACCGATCCGAAGCGAAGTCGCTGGCGATGTCGCTGTCGACCATTGTGAAGCAGACCTTTCGTGAGCTGGAGGATCTGCATGCAAAAGAGGCCGGCGCACGTTTCGGGTGTTTGCCCATGCTTGCCCAAAAGCTCGACAGCGCCACTTCTTCTTTTGCATTTTTCCCCACCCTCAGTGTGGGGTTCTTAGATTTTAGACTCAACTCTTCTCCTCGCCCGGAACTCTTCTCCTCGCCCGGTCTAGTCCTCGCTCATCCCTAGAGTGCCCAACGCCAGAGTGTGTCTGGAGTGCCCAACCCCAGAGTGTCCCCGGAGTGCCCAACCCCAGAGTATCTCTACCCAGAGAGGGTGGGGATGTTCGAAGTAAAATGGTTTTGTGTTTGAAGGTCCGGGAGAAGCTGATCAGCCTTCGCAATTTGCCGTGCGAAGCTCAGTTTTGCCAAGCAGCTTGCAGAGCTTGCAGCACAGTACACAGAGCTGTCTGGGAACGAACTCTGTCACCTAGTCCTTGTACGAATCGAGTGGAATGTAAATCAACACTACCTAAGGACGGTCGTACCTGGCACGACTCTGTGCGTTTTTGGCTGGCCCGCCGAATGGTTTGCAGAGGATGTGCTGAAGACTGTCGAGGCATGGGGCTGTCGGGGCCAGATTGATTTCCTCTACATGCCGCGCGACTTTCGATTGGGTCGATCCTTCGGCGAGTGCTTCTTCAACGCAATCTCAGTTGACGAGGTCCTGAGCCTTTGGGCGAAGATGGATGGCAAGTGGCTACGCGGTCAGCAGTTGAGGGTCCACTGGGCCACCAAAGTGCAGGGCCTTGACGCGCTCATCGAGAAGTATCGCAACTTCTCGATCATGCATTCGTCGGTCCCATGGGATGCAAAGCCCCTTCTGCTGACAGATGGTCTGCACACGCCCTTTCCACCCCCAACGCGGAAGCTTACCAAGCCACGGCTGCGACCACCGGGCAAGTAGCAGTAGCTAAGTAGCCATCACGTGGCATCATGCCGTTCCCCAGATGGGGGTTCCCCAGATGAGGGTTTAACAGAAGGGACAAAGTCTTTCTCGGTCAGCCATTGATAGCAAACGGATGGCAATAATTCGCGGAGCACCATTGCAAACCCAAAGGCTGCGCTGCAAAGACGAAGGCGTGCGCGTGCGACAGTGTGGCAAATACACTGGGGTCACTGGCCGCTGCGAGAGTCGAGCCCGAGTGAAGAGCCTTGAGGAACTTCCTGAATCCCCCCCCGAAGAGTAAAGCCAGAAGGATGACAACCCAAAACCCAAAACCCACAGCCCACTTTTCCCTAGCTAGCGCATGCACCGGGCAAGACGATGCCCTGTGCAGGCCTCGACTGGCTGGTCAGCGTCCTCTCCAGCACCTGAAGTCACCGGTAGCTGCTGAGGGCGTCAGTTCTCAGCTGCACCGGACTTTGGGGTTCTTGGATCTTGCGGAGTGACTCCATCGGAAGTATTCTTGTGGAGTTGCTGTTCAGCACAAGCTTAGAACTCTGTTGCCCGTGCAGTGGTCTAGATCCGTCTAATCCAAATATGACAGTCCGACAGACCAAGCCGGAAACATCGTTGATGGTAATGTGAAGACTTGTGATCTACGGAAGAAAATGTTAGAGCAGCTTTTTTCCCCTCTGTGAGGGCAATTCGACAGTGCATGCATCCGCTCCACTTCCCGTCCTGGCTTTGTCCGAACGTGGAAAAGACTGCACGAGAACCAAACTACCAGGTCAACTACTAGGTGGAGCCGTCGGACCATGCAGCATGCGTAATTGCGTCGCCGTGCTGTTGTCGCGTGCATGCTTCTGGCTACAGTACGCGGGCTATTGGGGAGCTCCTCTGGATGAAGCCTTCAGCAAGCCCGGGCCAAGAGCAAACGAAGCCTGCAAAAATCCTTTCACGAGCTTGGTTTCAGGAGCAGTCTAGCGTTTCAGCATGTGCGAGGCTTTCAGCGCTCAATTGCACAGTCAAAGCTTCTATAGCTGGCCAACTTTTCATGCAGCACATAATATTGCCTGGCATGGCCGCAGCACGCATCTAGAGGTTTCGCGTGCGTGTGAAGGTCCAAATCTTCCAGGCCTTTGGAGTGAAGTGTCTTTCTCTTTTTTTTCTTTATCTCTCTCTTTTTTTTTTTAATCTCTCTCTCTCTCTCTTCAGTAGCTCAACAGCGGCTGTAGAGGCTGTAGGCCGGGGAGCAATCCTACTTTGTTGATTTTGTGGGTGTCGGTGTCACGCCTATCGAGTTTTTGCGAGAATTTGGGCTGGTACACAACCATTCGTGCAAGGAAGCTGGCTAATCGTCAGCGACTTCTGCGATGACTAATGATCCAGGGCAGCTCTCGTGGTTTAGTCGAGGCAGTTCAAGTGTTCAGCCCCTCCCCCAAATCCTGCGAATCCACGCCAGGCATGATGGCGAGTGGAGCTGCAGGGGGAAATTACTACGAGCGGATCAACAGGCAACAGACTGGCATAGCACCGCAGAGGGAGTCTTCTGCATGAGGTTGGAGCTCTTTGAATTTGTTGAGAAGGTTTAGGTTTCGAGCTGCTTGGAGGGTGATTGGTCCTAGGACTTCGAGGCGGCAGTGACAATTTTCACGCGCAGCTGCGATCCCAATCCATTTTATGCTGCTGTCAGCGAATCGGCACATGGGGCACGCTGTCGGTGTCTGTCGGTAGCCGTGGAGTCTGCAAACCCGAATCGACGAGCGGTGTCAGAAACCACGTTCTCTGGCAGGCTGTCCGAGCGGTTATCTGGCTTGCAGCAAGGCTGTGAGCTAAGGTTCACAGGAAGTGCATCGCCAGTTGTGGGTTCTGGAGTTGCGCGCTGCGTCTATGGCTACGGGACATGCACGGAACACTACCTTTCTAATCTCGTGTCTTTCGAGATGTGCCCCAATTCTGGGTTAAGCCATTGGCATTGGTGTATTGGTGTCTTGGTGTGACGTCTCAGGGTACCCAAATGCTGAATGCCATTCTGTTTTTTTTGGCTTGCTATGGCAGCTTGCTCGTACATTCGATCAGCAAGGCAGCAATCGTAGCGCCTGAGCCCTTTCAAGTCCAAACCTAAAAAGCCCTCCTCCAGGCCCTCTTCAGGCCCTCTTCAGGGGCCCTCTTCAGGCCCTCTTCAGGCCCTAGGCCCTCCAGCTCCAGGCCTTGAGCACGAGCGCAACTCGCGCTTCGACCAGCTCAGCCAGCGCATGCCCGGCACAAAGTCGAGAAGTCCAGAAGTCGAGAAGTCGAAACCGAAGCCTCCGCTAAACTTTACCCCGTTACACTCGACACCCAAGTTGCCTGCCAAAAGTTGCGAACATCTATCTCATAAGCGCGGGTGTTGGAGATCCTCTTGAAGTTCAGGGTTTCAAGGTCTGAACGTTTGAGGGTTGAAGTAGGACCGTTTAGGGGGTGTTGTGTGTTAGAGTGTGTTGTGGGGCTTTGTTTTGGGGTCTGGAAGGGTCAGGGGTTCGTCGTTTTGGTTTACGGGCTCAAGCTGTTGAGGATTTCCGAATTTAGGAGGCTCAGCCCCGAAAGCCCTTAAACCTCGTTCACCCCTCAAGACCCTTGAGCGCTCTTCATCGGGCATGACACAGTTACAAGTTCTGAGTAGGGAATGAAGTGGGAACTTTGAGTTCAAGGGACTTTCTCTAGGGCCCTAGGGTGCCCCATGTGCCCCCCTTATTCTCAAGAGTGTATTCCCAGACGACGGAAGGTATGACGTCGACCTGAAGCTTCAACAAAGCCAGGCTCCGGGTACCCTCCCACATCCAGCTACAGCTTCTTCTTATCCCTTTACTTTATCTGACCCCTATCAGTTTTTAAAGTTTCATTACTTGGGAGACTTGGGGGTTTGAAAAGGACTGCCTAACTGGGTGGGGGTGATTGGATTGTTGTTTCGGGACTGGGTGTACAGTGTAGAGGCCGCCGAGGGCCCTTTCACGAAGCCGCCGCATCTGCAAACCAGGAGTCCCTCCATTCGGACCTTGCGCTCCTCAAGGCATCGATGCTGGAGAGTGCGATGGTGCGGGTTTAGGCTTAGAGTGAAGGGGTGGGGATCGCACTCTCTGAGCCTTCAACTGAATCGACTGAGAACCCGAAAGAAGGAGGACCCCGATTTGGCTTCAAGGCCGAAAAGGCCTCGCGCCTATCAGGAAAAGGCCCCTCTCGAACGGAGCTGAAGTCCTCAAAGCCGAAACCCTCAACCCTCAGACGGACGATAGAATCCCCTTGCCAGAAACTGGGAACTTGAAGCGAAAGCTGTAGGCACTCTAGGCCTCAGGACGTCTGGACCGTTGAGGTTTTGGAGGGGTCTCAGGGCTCTTGGGCTTCAAAGGATCCACGGTGGTTCACTGTGGTTCAGGGAGGGTTTTTCTTGTCCCCCTGAACCACGAAGCCCAACTGTTTTTCCTAAAATCTGCAGGATCAGCTCTTGAAGTTCCAGCGCGACTTCGACGAGGAGCGTCTGGGCCGTGAGGCCTGCTCGGTTGACTCCGTTCAGGATCTCAGGTTGGAAGGCTCAGGCTTTGGTCCTTGGCGGTGGCCTGATGAACTTAGCCTAACCCAGGCTGCCTAAACCCTACAAGACGAAAGTTTACTATGACATGATTCCCGTTGAGGCCATGACGGAGGCGCGCTCCAAGGAGCTTGGCGTCACCCGGCAGAGCAAGGAGGGTTTTGAGATTTATGCCCTGCACAGGCCAAGGTCGGAAAGACGTTGGATCCCTTGCCGTAGCATCCCGAAGGTGACTGCGCCCTGAACCTTCCCTAAGGTGGTCCTGGGCCCAACACCTGTTGTTGCACGCCCGTCTTCTTTGCAACAAAGTCAACGCTTTCGAAGGAATTCGAGATCTGTGTGTCTCTGTGTGTGTGTGTGTGTGCAACCGCTGTTCCCAAGCGGCTTCTTGGATCTAGCTTGAAGACTTCGTTTTTGTCCTTTTTCGAGAGCAGGGGGGCTCAGCATCAGATTCCAGACCGTGCCTAACAAAGCTACGGAATCTGGTGGGAAGCAAGGGCTGATCACCCTTGTGTACCTGCACATCCTGCTTGTGACGTCACATACCCTGAAGCCCGAAGTTTTCTCTCGGGTTCGCCTTCGAAACTCGACGGCTGCAGTGCCAGCGCCTTGGATTTTCCGCAATCTGTGACTTGGTCTGCATTCACTAACGTGCTGTGGGGTGGACGTAGGTCCTGGGAACCACAGATTGGGCAGCTCATGACCTTCATGGTCCTGAGTCCTAAGAACAACACTCCATGCCTCAGTGTGTGCCCTTTGGGGGGACATCGGCGCCTTGGATAACACAACTACGGTGGGAGCATCTTAACAGCCACAGAGCCTTGGTTTCCTTCGCCCCCATGAATGGTTTTGTTTCAGTCCATGTAGTAAACATGTCCCCTCAGTGCAGCGATTGACGTACTGTGGGTGTGGGCTGGTGCCCTGGATACCACAGAATGGGCAGCTCATGACCCTCGTGGTCCAAAACAAAACCATGCCATCGTCACAGTGTGTGTGTGTGTGTGTGAGTGACTGTGAGACTGTTAAATGGGCAGTCGGGCCTACAAGAACATACTGGCATTCTTCTATGTGCAGCATTTGCTTGCGTGTCCGCCATCAGGCTTCGAGCACCCATGTTCTAGAGCTGACAAGCAGCTGATGCGGACCCCAAGCAAATTCCCTGTTTACTTCTTCCGCCCACTGATTGAGCTTACTCGTGCAGCCATCATCTCCAAAGGAAACAAAAAAACGAAGCTAAAGCCAAAACCAACGGCCAAGGCAGCAGTGTAGCGAACAGGATACCTTGAAGGGCCTGACTGAATGCAGCATGAGGGAAAACTTGTGAGGGGAGGGGGGATCTTGATCTAAATTTTTAGTTTACATTGTCGGAAACATGGTTGGCAGGGGTATGCGGACCTCTCCCGTTGAGCTCAGCAAAGTCTGCTGAGAAGATATTCCTTACGTTTTTCTATTGAACCCCATGCAGTTGCACTTACACTTGCACACTGTACCTGCCTGCAAACCTCGCAATCTGTTGTCTTGGACGTGCCGCGAGTCCTCAGCCCCACGGATGTCACACCTCTCCAGCCCGGCCACATGCACAAGGCTGCAGACATGCGGCTGCAGCAAGCGCTGGAGTCGGAGCAGCAGGCTGGCGGGGGGGGGGGGGGGGGGGGGGGGGGGGAATGGTGAGTTTAAGTGACAGTGTGGGGTTATGATTCTGGGTTCAGGGCTGATGACGAGGCCTCAAAGAGACACACTGTCGGAAGCATCAATTCCCTGCAGCCCGTCTCTTTAGGATTGGAACGTGCTCACTCCTGTTCTGGCTGGTCCATGTTCGCTTGTTCTCCGACGCCAAACGCTGGAGCATGTGTTTAAAACTTTAGGATTTGTGGAATCGGCGTGTTTGGGGCAATCTTCGTGCGAACTTCCCCACACCTGAAACACCTCAAAGCCTTAAGGAAGCTGCTTTGAATCAGAACGCCTGGCAACAGGCGCGGCGCGATGCTGAAGCGAAGGTCTTGAAGACCTTCGACGAGCGGACAGCCCTGCTGCGCGAGGCGCGCCTTCTTTTGCGGATTGAAGTTAATGGTCAGAGGTCAGAGTGCTGGGAGCTGGGGCTTTGGGAAGAGGTTTCGCCAGTAATGCCGTTTAATTTTCTTTCGGAACTTGTCTTTTGGTAGTTTTGGGGGGAAACGGGCTGGTCGAAGCGTTCCGCAGCCGTGCAACAGGAGATCGCTCGCGAAGGACGCTCGCGGGCCAGATCCTCAGAGAGAAGTGCCCGCATACTGAGACCATCTTAAGGCCCCCCCCCCCCCCCCCATGTGAGAAGTGTCCAACTAAAACCCCAGGCAGAAGCCGAAGCTGCACTTCGCCGATACGTCCGAATCCCGGTTACGAGCTTCTCCCGATGAGAGGATGTGATGAACGATGATGCACGAGAGCGGTGCCAGCATGAGGCCTAGAACGGCTGCTCATCTCTATTTCGGATGTATTTGCCGTCTCAACCCCTAAAGAAAGAACCATGGCAAGAGCCTTGGCCCTACCAGCTGCCACCCAAAAGGAATGTGTCCTTCGCAGATTGAAGACCTTGAAATCTGATGGCAAAACACTTTTGAATATCAGAACAACCTAAACGCCCTTAGAGCCCCAAGCCCCTCTCTCCGTCAACGCCGAGCAGCTGCAAGAGGTCGACGTGGACATCCCCAAGCTCTATGAGAGCTTACGAGAAGCCTGCCACCTATTCCGGGCCCTTGCTTGCTTTCTCTCTCTCTGTCTCTCTCTCTCCCCCTCTCTCTCTTTCTTCCTCCCTCCCTCTCTTTCTCTGTTCGTGCCTTTTTATTTTAAGCTTTTTGGCCCCTTCGGGTTTGGGGACTGCAGTTTCAATGGGATTCAGGTGTGATTGAGGGCTTGGCAGGGCCAAGCCTTTGATGGGCACACCGGGTCCAGCATGAAGCCGGCATTTTGCTTGAAAAGCCTGGAAGGCTTGAGTTTATTTGCCACATAAGGCACATAAGAGCAGAGGCGTTCGGCACGTTCTCTTTCTGCGCCCTCCCAAGTGCCTGTCATGCCGAAACATGCCGGTGACCGGGAACTCAGCTGCTTCTGCCCGACACCGAACGTGAAAATGGTTAAAAATGGGTCACCGGCATGCGCTGCAAGAGCCAGCGCAGCCGCTTCGGAGTCACCGCCGTCAGTGACCCAACTGTAAGCTGCAAGCCCAGTGCGCTAAACGTCGGCCTGGGTATGCCGGGTTGCAGGAGGCGCAGTCCCGCGAGACCATGGAAGACCGGATCGTCAGGTGTGCTTCAGCTGTCGCATGTGCAGCTTACATGATCCAATTTGGGCTTTCAGGTTCACGCTTCAGGGTTAGTTGGGACTCGGAGCCCATTCTGACATTGTCGGATTCGGTCCCACGTTCTGCATCTGCACTTCTGTAGTCGTTCTAGTCATAAAGTTGCCTCATCCTTGAAGGCTTGATAGAGGCCTCTTGCACGTTCCAGGGGCTGCCGAGCGGAAGCCCTCGAGTCTACCGTAAATACTATATGCCATCCATAAGCCCCTGCAGAAACCCATGTCTGCAATTTCATGCAATTAGTTATTACGGTGAAGAGACTATCTCCCTCCCAACCTCCACCTTTCGTCTCCGAACGCTGGTAACTACTACCTCTGGAAATCACGAGAAGATAGCGGATACCAACTCGCCTTGCCGTGAAGAGCCCAGAGCCTAACATCAAACTCCCGGGCTTGTCTTGCTGCGAAAGCAGAGCAGCAAAAGGCGGGCCTCCGAGGAGATCGCGCGACTCCAGGAGGTGCGGGGTTTACGCTTCTTTGAGGTTGAGGCATCTACGAGTGTAGGACCACATCGGAGGTTTGGGTATGGGGCTTCTTGGGTTTAGGTATGGGTGTTCGGCCGTGCAGGTATTTAATAGGGGTTTCCATTCCGACTGCTGGAGCGACGACGAAGTTCAAGCCCCCAAGCTAAATCTGCGCGTCGAATCGGAAACCCTGGGTTGGCCCTCTATGCGAATCCCTCCGGCAAGCACGCAGTGCTCCTGAACCGATCCTCCGAAACCATGTCGTCTTTGCCGGTGTAGGGGGATCGCAGCCCGATGATGCCCGATGCATCGCAGCTCGATGACTCGCAGCGAAGGCCATCCTCACGGAAAAGAAAGCCCGAGAGGACACCGAGGAGGCCCTGCTGCGGATGATGGAGGACTCGATGTCTGGCGAAGAGTGTTTGGGAGAAGCTTGGGCTTTGGGGGGGCGATGCATTCAGTGGCTCTTTGGGCATTTTTTGCCCGAGAGCGGGGGGACCACAGTCTTAGTCATGCCTTCGATCAAGGTTCTTTCGTTCATTTCGTTCAACGTCTTGGGGTTGGCGGAGTCTTGGTTTGTCGGCCAGCAATTATAGCAAAGGATCCAGGATCGAAGGAAGGACAGCTCCTTTTTTTCTTTTGTTCCGTGCTTGCCGCGGTTGGGCAGGACACGGTGGCGAAGATGAGAGCAGAGATCGCCCAGGTGAGCTGTGACTGTGTGATTGGGTTCGGCTTGCAACCCATTCCTGTCCAACGAGAACGCTGTTCAGGGGTTTGGCTCTGCATGGTCTTCGACACTATTTTGACCATCACTTTTTGCCTTTTTCTGCAGCTCAAGGTTTCTTTCGGCCAGGGCAAGTAGAGTATGGTAAACTTCAAGAGCAGAATCACCGCCTCGTGACGAACGAAACGAGGCCTTGGTCACAGGGCCGCGCTCCTTACAACTGGCTAGCAGCACTTACTTCCAGACAAAAGGACAACACTCGGCATCCTGCAAAGTGCACATTGAACCACTGAGCCGCAGGTCGTGTTTGTCCGACCCTGCTCGAGTTCTACACTCAAAAGTGTCAAACCCAAAGCCACCGCTCCCCAACTCATCTGCGTCAAAGTCACACCCTTAAACTCAAGTCCCAGAGCTCGTTTGTGATGCACAATTCTGCCAGGAAGGACAACTCATGTCCATCAGGACCTGCCAACACAGCCTTGCTTCACCACTTCCTCAGAAAGTAATCCGAACCGTCGCAACCTCTAATAACACCTCTAAGCCCGGATGACTTCGTAGAACTCCCGAAAGCCAGGAGCGGGCGGACCGGGAAACAACCGAGGAGACGCTCCTCAAGCTGCTGGAGGCAGGGATATTCAATCTTGTTTCATACCATGCTTGTGTTTTTAAAGGGAATGTCTGTCTTTGCACAGTTTTGAGACTCTGAGACTGAAGCCTCCCCAAGTCATGGAGGCGGTTCCTTGAGCCCCCACAAAGCCCGCAGGAGACGTGCAACAAGCTGAACGCAGCCTCGCAGGTGCTGTGACAACGCCTCCAGGGAGTGCAGGAGGGATCCACACATGATATGGGTATGGGTACCCAATGGGATCGGGGCAGAGTCATTGGGTTCAGATGTTGTTCGACACACAGTGTCTCGACTTGGGTCGAACGGATTTCTATCTTCCAAGCCACGAACCGCGATTGCCCGATCCGGGTCGAAAGGCAGTGCAGGATTAGGTTAAGGGCTACCAGGCTAAGGTACAGTGCTTCATGCCACCTGCGCGGGATGTGGATGCTCATGGAGTCCCACGAAGGGTACCGCAACAGCTGACACATGATAAGCTCTAAATCTGCCACAGCATTGCGGGTTTCATGCCCAAGTGCTTCGCATGGCCCGAAGACAGGTTGGAACAGCTCGAAGGTGCCGGAAGTATTGCTAGAGAAGATGATAAGATGCACTGTATCTGTGCTGGGACTCCATGACCGGGACGCTTTGAGCCCGTTGACGGGGCTGTGGTGCTCAAGCAAGTTCCCTTGAGAGTGCATCAAAGGTTTGGATGAGTTTTTAGAGCAACGCCAGCTAACCCTTCGGTGGTACTACCTGACATTGTTTGGATATGAGGGATGGGAAGAGACTCCCAAGGGAGGAAGAGACTTGGGGCGAGTGTCGAAAAGCCGAGGAGCTGGGACCTTTGTCTTTCAAGTGATGCAAGTGTGTTAGAGGGAGGAAGAACCGCTTAGACACAGAATCCGTTCCCCACGACTTCTGCACACATGGCTCTATTTGCCTGGAAGATCGACTGCGTTCTTGCTAGGAATGTGGTAGTATGGGTCGCGTTAGTGCCATGTATGTGCCCGTCTACGCACTTTCGACGCCATGACGACTGCAACCGCCCCCACGACTATATACGACAACTGCTCATGTACTGTGCTTACTCCACTTTTCAAAGATTTTTCGCCGCAGCAAAAGAAGGTGTTCTGCAAAAGAAGGTGTTCAATTCATGACCTTAGACAGTTGGCTACGCTGAGAAGCATGGGATCGCCATGAAAGTCCCCTCCTCATTCCAAAACCTTAACTGTTTAACCCAGTGCTGAAAGCTGCTGAAAGCTGCTGAAAGCTGCTGAAAGCTGCTGAAAGCTTACCATATCTCCCTATAACCAGCTGAACCAAAAGCCCTGCACTTGCCATGATCGACTCGAAGAAGCCGACCCTGGATTACGGCCTGTTTGGGGGTTTAAGGGATCTCGCAATGAGCTTGGTTCACACAGATAAGGAAGCGCTTTGGTTTTGTTTAGGGTTTTATGGGATTGGACGCCTGGAGGTTCCAGAAAAGTACGGGAAAAATCTGTGTGGGGGATAGGAGCTTGGAGATTTTGTTTTTTTTTTTGCGTTGAACGTCCAGGACTTTGGAGGTGAATGCCCCACCTTGAGCAAGTTAGGCGTTCCAGAGCGCATTGATCATTGCAGGAACATCTGAAGTCGCTTCAGCCTCAAGCATCGTATGGACATCTGATTCACCAGAGCTTGCAAGCAAAGCGAATTCGGTTGTCGTAGCCCAAAACTTTCTGGTCCTTTGCGTACGGTGTCCTATGTCACTGTCCAAGACAGGCCGCGGGGTCCTCAACTTCGGGGACGAGAGCCTCTATCTGGCCCTTGGCCCGCATTCCCCAGCTTGACCTGTGAGAGAATTCTCTTCGCCGTACATTGTTGGTATAGTGTCTCCGCATACAAATCGGACGCACAGCGGTGACAACGAGCTGTGGAAGCTTCAGGAAGCAGCATAAGCAGCAGCCTGCACTTTCCCAGGCAGTCTTGAGCGACTATTCCTCACAGCTGCTTGAGTCAGTGGCGTGGCCAACAGGGGTTCAGTTCGCACTGAGAAGGTGTTGGCAGTGGACTTTCAGGATTTCTGGCCGCTTGTACTTTGGGAAACGACGCCTGTTGCTAATGTCAGGGCAGACGATTTGGGGCCATCGGAAAATGATGAAACCACTTCTGAAGCCGCCTTTGTAGCTCATTGCTGACAGTCTGCAACTTGCGGAAAATACGGGAAGACGGGCAAGCCATGGCTGATGAACCTTTTGCGGACCGGAGTGCAGCATGGTGTAGCAATTCGTAGACATCTTCATTCGGTCGGGATTCAGCAGGAGAATGTTTCCCCGTGAGATCAGAAAGGTAGATCCCCAGACATGTAATTATGTGTAGAAACTTTCCGGATGGCACCTGCTCCGTCTTCGCTGACACCATGATTTATTCTCTGTGTCGACGCGAAGTCAACACGAGGTCAAACAAGTTGAGTCCAGCTCGACCAACTCGACCAACAGTGGGCGATCGATGCAAGGGCCTTGGTGGACTTGCGACGAGTTGTCATAATGAGTTGACGGGGTGCGCCTACACCGACCACAGGATCAGAATTGCGGGCACGGGATCGAAAGTACCTTCAAGCATGCCTGCTTGAACCGTCCTTGAAAGGAACGAAGGAAAGCATGGAAAGCATGGAAAGCATGGAAAAGTATGTTATATTCGCGTGTGGCTTTTGCCATGAGGCTGTGGGATGAAGTGGCGCTGCTGCAAAACTCGGCGTCGTGCGCTGAAGAGCCCACTTGTTGAATCTGTTGAATGTCCGTTGAAATAGCTTTGTGAAATTTTGTGAACATTGCAGCAGGCCTGGGTTGCAAAGGTTCATCGGTGGATCGTGGCAGATTTCAGCCGCACCGAGGTCATGCTTGCTAATGTCAAGGGCAGGACGCTTCTAGTACTGATCTTTTTTGGGGCCGCCAAGCAAAAATGTCGACGTTTCCAAGGCTTGGCATTCTCAAAACTGTTGGGCTGTTGATGTTGTTGATGTCTACATGCGATTATTCGCATGCCCAAGCACGGCGCCACCAACGCCACAACCTCTCCTTCTCTTCTGCCCATGTTCCAAGAATGCCGCGCGAAAGCTGAAGATGCAGATGTGCCAAGAAGTTGGGACCACTTTGGCTGGGCACCACCTTGTGCTCAAGCAACGGTGGGGCCTAGATCTGGCGGGGGGAGGTGCCATCTTCAATGCCGAAATTGTTCACGCGACGCCGCGACGCCGCGACGCCGCGGGCGGCGACGCGGCCCGCCGGCGCAGCCGTTTGGTTCGAGCTAGGGTTACAGATGAGGTTTCAGGGTTTAGGCCCTGGCTGGGCTGGGCGGGATGCGCTGTTGGGCTTGGCTGTGATAAGCAGGCGAAAGAGGGTTGAAATGGGTTGAGGGTGGATGGAGAACTGGGTCATTGTTGAACATGATGTTGAAATGAGTTGACATCTTTCAGTCAAGAGCTTTGGGATGCTCAGTGCCAAGCCCTCAGCCAGACTCAGCAGACTGGGTACTTGGGTTGCCGTTGTGCGTCGGCTCAGGTTGAGTTTTTGAAGCGCATAAAATTGCGTGCTGATTCCTGTACTCGACATCATGAAGGTTCTCCTGGCCCTGGTAACTGCGGTGAGGCAGCTTGGTCCGGGCCTTGCAGACGTCTGTGAGGTGCCCGACGCAACCAGCTTGCTGCACTTGATGCGACAGGGGGGCCCAGAAGTCGGAGACCCAGAGAAGTACGAGGAACCCAGGGTAGGGCAACTCGATCTCAAGAACATCCTCAACATCATGGAGCACGACCTTGTGAAAGCCAAGGAGCGCTTGGAGGAGCTTTGCTCCAGGGCCGAAGGTGAATCCATGAAGAGTGCTGAGGCAGATGATGATGATGATGACCATGATGACGCCAAGGATGCCAAAGACCACCAGCTCATTCGGCCCAAGACGAAGAAAGAAGGTAAGATGACCAAAGACGAGTGCGCTGATTTCCAAAAGCAGGTCCTGCGCACATCGGTAGACGAGGTGGTTGAGATGGCAAAGAAATCGGCGGCTGCGAGAGAAGTTGACTTTGATGACTCCAAGTACCGCAAGAAGCTCAAAAACATGATGAAGTCTTGGACCAATGAAGGCTTGTCATCCGAGAAGCTTCTGCCGATCCCAGACGGACACTCCTCAGCGCAGTTGGATGCGTCTTCTCAGCCGGGCCACATCCCAAGCGCACTGGCAGAGGCATCTTCTCACTCCAACTCCTCTGACTGGTCAGGCTGGTCCCTAAACCCTGATCCCTAAACACCCTAAACCTTCACCCTCAACCCTACTCGTATATAGTATAATTAGTATATAACCCTAAACCCTCAGCCCTAAACCCTAAACCCGAATCCAACTCCTCTGGCTGGTCAGGCTCTCAATCCAACTCCTCTGGCTGGTCAGGCTGGTGGAGGAACCTTGCCCCGTTGGAGTGCGCGGCAAACGATGGAACTTGCAAGAAGTTGGTTCAAATCGCAAACCAGTATGCGTGGTCAGGGAACATAGGACTCATGCAAGCTTGGATGAGGTCTGATTTCTGTTGGAAGCACACCTACAGCAGGGGTGCGGGGAGAGGGTACTGGTGCAAACCAGGCTACACGCAGTGGGGTCTCATGTGCTACCCAGATTGCCCGGCTGGCTATGGCCGATCCGCGGACACTTGTTACGAGTATTGTGCAGAATGGTACAATGATGCTGGACTCTCCTGCGTAAAAGGATGGCCACCCCACTGGTACTTCAAAAAGACGATCTGGCTACCGGGCAGGATGTTGTGGGAGGAAAGCGTGCGCATGTGTCCACCAGATCATCCAGTGGAGTTGTCTGGTCTTTGCTACAAGGCTCCCAAACCAGGTTACACATGTCACGTGACAGAGTGCTGGCAAGATTGCCCAGACACTCATCCCAGCGCATGTGGAGCAGGTTGCTCAGCTTCGGATGCAGCCTGTGGGGTGAAAATTGCCGAGCAGATCATCGGTGTCATTGGAGCTGCCATCGATACGGCAGTTCTGGTCATGTCCTTCGGCTCGAGCGCATCGTTAAAAGTCATCACAGAAGTCACAGTTAAGCAGGAGCTGAAAAAGGCTGCTGTGAAGGCTGCGAGGCGTTTTGCCATCAGGGTTTCCCAGCAGAAGTTCAAAAGAGCCTACCAGAAGGTCTTGGTTCAGCACATCATGGCGAGCATGAAGGATGCAATCGTGTCCAAGTTCAAGGGGCACTTGAAAGGACTCACCATCGGCCAAATCAACCAGGCAGTTGCTTTCGCAGCCCGGTCCCTGGGTCATTTCTTGAAAGCCATTTGACACCTTTGTGAATACTTAATAATACTTAAGCCCCATAAGGAATAAAGATGATCATCTTCGTTTTTATATCAACTGTGGTACAGGTCTGGCTTAGGGTTGTCGGATGTGATGCTGGAGAAGTTGCAGAAAAGCAGTGACGAGGTCTATGAGCAAGGGCTAGCAGCAGCGCGGTTAGACCTTGAGTGGAAATGCGCGCATTCTTCGGGGGGCCTTCTGTCCATGGCTAACTGTGGCCACTCACTCATCGACTACTTTCACTATGTCGACGCCATCACGGTCGGTTCATTCCAGTTCGCCGATCTGGACTTTGTAGGCGTCAGTCAGTTGATTGACGCGCACAAGGGCGGCGATGGGGTCGAGATTGCTCAAGGTTGGCTAGATGTGCTATCGACCTTTGATCCAACAGGTTGGCTTGCAGCAGCTTCGGCTTTCGTTGAGCCCATTTGCACAGATCTGCAAGGGTTCAAGTATATCTCGGACGAGACATATGAGGTGGAGATTCCGTCTTCGGCGTGGGATACCGTAACGCGGCCCTATTGCCTTGGCGGTGTGACGTTTTCATGGGTCATTTGGTCGGACGAGCCAGGCCTTTGCTTGCCACCAGGACAGCTCGGGCGAGTCGAGTACGAAGGCAGACACTGCGGAAACAATAAGATTCAGTGGACAAGGGCAAAGACAATTGACCGAGTACACCATCTTCCTGAGTGGCAATGTCAATGGGATTGGATGGTGCATCCTGACAAAGTCAAATTTGCCGGCGAGTGCGGCACAGCCCCCAGCATTTCTGGTGGATTAAGCTTGCCAACAACGTGTATAGACAATGCTTATTTGCCGCCCGCTAGTTTTAGCATCCCGACATGGGACGGCACTCAGTGGATCAGCGATTTTTAAGGCGTTTTCCAGTAATGCACAGGTAACCCCTGTGCGTCACAATCACAATTAGTCATGATTAGGTCATGATGTTTAACTTTGTTTTGGGCTAGCCCTTCGGGCACCGACGGGGAAGCACGTGCAGACGACTGGGTGCTGTACAGAGGTTGTACTGGTTGTACTTGGTTCGTGTGCAAAGGTTTTGACGTACAAGTGCAGCCAGTTGTTTGCAGACGACATGGAGTGTTCAGCCAAAAGTTGGCAGACCTGTGAGTCCGCTCGGCGTGAGATCTCACTGGCCCTTCTTGTGAGTTCTCGGAACCCTAAACCGAACCCTAGGCCCTAGGTTTAGTTCTAGCAGGGGAGTAGGGAACTTGGATCTCAGCTGTAATCCCGTAAAGGGCTAATGTCGAGGTATGAGTGTATAGGGGTTTAGAGCCCCGCCCCACTTGGTCCTAAACATTCTTAGATGAGCCTGCAAAGCTCAGACCCTGAAGCCTCCTCGATCCCTAAACCCTTAAACTCACGCAAAATCCGGACCAAACCCGAGCTAAGACGTACACGGGCACACAGTTACTGACGGCAGTCTGGCGATCCAAATCCAGGTACCTTGCCGCCGACCGGCTGAGCTACGCTGCCGCAGCATTGCTTCGAGCCTTGGAATCGAGACAAGGTGGGAGATGCAGATGACAAGGAATATCAAGGAATCTCAGGCCACATTTGCCAAAGGCAGTGACTCAGAGACCTGCTGTGATTGACGGAAGGTTCTTATTGTTCTTGCAAGAAGCCTTGCTATGTGCAGAGAGAAGGCTTTGGGAGCTTCTTGGTTTGTGTAGATGGTTGTTCTCTTGAGCCTGTGCAGGCAACGAAACAGCATTGGTAGCCTCCATGTGCGAGCAGGTGGGGGGAAATGACATGACATGACATGACATGACATTGAGTGCAAATTCTTGGAAGTTTTCCGCTCGCGTCGTGGTGGCAGATGTCAGTTGCAGCATCAGCGGCTGCATTGCAAAGCGCCAACTGCAATTTGTCCACACTTTGATCCAGCTGCGAAGCTGCAACTTTCCACCGAGCCTGCACGCTATGCAAGCAAGCGGAGGCCCGCGCAACGTGCGTGGAGGCACGGAGCAGGGCTTTCGAGGATTAGCGAGCAAAGGGCAGTCATTGGAATCAGTGGAGTGCGGAAACCTCACCACCTCCTGCACGAAGATTCCGCGCTCCTCAAGTTGCCTCGGAACCAAACCGCGAAAACAGCAGGTTCGCAGCATCGTGGCTGCCGGCGGCGTGAAGGGTGCGGCACTGGATGCCACTGGGGCCGAGGCGAGGCGAGTCCATGGCTTGGATTCAGTCGGAGTTCTCAGGGTGTTTACTCAGAGCCCTTGCTAACACATGGGGAAGGCATTGGAAACCTTAAATGTCCTTTATTGTTTTTAGGTTCTTTTACATTCTCAGTCCCCTGAAGGTTCTCAAGCTTAGGGCGTAGGTGACTGTGTTGCCACAGAGGATGCCAATCTGGATTTGCAAGGAAACTTAAAACCCTCAAGCCCGCCCGACCTATATAAACAGCTCTTAGCCCCTGCGCCCCCTGAATGTGAGGCTGTAGAGCTAGCTCCGGCGCTGTCTGCCGAAGAGCCGCCGCCCAGGTCGTCCCATCTCGGACTTTCGGAATAAGGGAACTTACTGTAGGGGGTTTTAGTGTTTGGGGTCTTTTGTCTATGCGTTTCTTCCAGTTCCAGAGCATTTTGGGGTTCAGCAGCTCTTGTGCCTTTGCGAATTTTTGGTCTCGGATTCGGGATGGCTAAATTTGGTGTTCTCAAGCCTGTGTTCTTCTTGTGCTTCAGCCCTGATCTTTCGTGGTTTCGGGAAGAACTCAGATGGGGGGCGGGGGGTAGTGCAGGATTGAGCCCTTGAAGAAGAGACACCTTTCGGCCCAGAGAGCTCTTGTGTTTCAATTTCTCCCAGTGCTGGCAAATTCGTGACATTGGGCTCTTAGCTGCGAGAGTCTCGCGTCATCTCGTGTCGTTCATCCAATCTTTCCTTAGGCAGTGACGTTCCCCAAAGGTCCCCGCTTAATCCATCCTGTGCTGTGGCTTTGATGTGCCGTCTTGCTCTTTGACTCTTTTTCTTCAACGGTCTCCTCATGTGATATCAGGTTAACGGGTTCACAGCATGCGGAATGACTTGTTATGAGTTCCTGTTCGTGACTCTCACAGGCTTGCATGACCGCTATGCCGCTATGGAATGACATGTGCAGTGATCAAGTATACGCCCGAACCTTGACATGCTTGCAGTGTGGTCTCAAACAAGCTAAACCCTTCAGTTTGGGGTTGGTGTGCTGAATCTGCTTTTCGAGATATCTTGTAATCTTTGATCTGTCTTCGATGATTGAAGGCTGTACTTTTAGTCTGAGTTGTCCCTTTCTGGCCCAATCCTTTGCACGTAAACCCAAGTCATCGAGCAAAGCCGGTGCTGCTGCGCAGGAAATGCACCGGCTGCAACCTCCAGTGATTCTTTGGGCGCCGGTTTGGAAAGGCAAGCTTTAGGCCCTGAAATCTCCTGAAACCCACACCGCCCGCAGCTATCCCTAAACCCCCTGAAATCCTGGAACCCTGAACCCGAAACCGGGTTCGGGCCCTAGGCCCAGTTCGTCCAGACCTCGGTCGGATGCGGGGGGAAAATGTGTGTGGGCACAGTGTCGCACACTCAGCCACGGTCCAAACTCGCAGTAGAATCCGTTAGAGAGCCTGGATCGGGGTTGTATAGGGTTCCTTCTTACGACAGGGAGATTTCATTGTGGCCTGCAAGGCTCGCAAGCGCCATTCAACGTTGAGGCATCCAGAAACGAGGAGCATGTATTTGTTCGCTCAGACCCCCTGAAAGAGGGTGCTGTCGGAAGGGTTGCGCACCAATTTGATTTTCAAAGGTGGAGAGTCATATGCCTCTCGATGCCTAGATGCTTGCGCCAGTAAGTGTGTCCAGTGTCCTTTCTTGTCCCGTCTGTACCAAAGATGGTGGGGTCAGCTGGGTGATCAGTGAGTGAATGCATCATGGTGGATCTGATTCATGTGAGCAGCCTTCAGTAGATGTCCTGGGTACGGGTTTCCTTCCGAGCTTCCAGCCATACGAACGGCGTCTGCAAAGCAACTTCATCACTTGACTTAGTCCCACTGAAACTTGCTAGCAGATGCTCAGCAAAAAGCATCCATGACCGGAGAGACCTTTGCCGTGCCTGACCACAAGCAGCTCAGTCTTGAATATTCGATTTCGGACTCCGGGGTTCCGTGTAGTAGCAATTTGCAGCACTAGGAGATAGTAGTAGATACTAGCAGTCTGTGCATACAAGATCTTTCGAGTCTTAACCACTGGGCGGCAGCTTCAACTCAATCTCTCCCCCAGCATGTAATCTTCCGTGTTCCCTCGCCAGCGACAGTTCCCAAACCGGAGCATCCCCAAATATGCCCAGTGAAGTGAATTCCTCAGGTTCAGAAGCGGTTGAACATGAACGGAAATAGAGGAAAGAGATCAGCGTGTATAGGGTTAGTAAGTTGTTAGGGTGCTCCTATGCTTCCAGAAGGATGGTGAAGGTCTGTGAGATCTGTGAGCGCCTCCCTAAGTCAGCAGGTTCCTGGCCAAGCAGCCAGATGCGACATTTCGCAGCGGTGGCTCCCCGCAATTTTGTGGGCTCTCGCCTTCTGACAAGGGCTTCCACTCTCATTGATTTTGTGATTTTTTGTGTCAAAGCACTATGCATGCTGCCGGCAGTCTATCGAAAGACGAGATGTTCATCAAGGGTAGATCTTCCCCAGGCAGGCGGCCAACCGGTAGCTTCACTGCTCCCAGATCGTCTCGGCGAGCCTCCTTGCCCCTGCCTCGGTGCCTCGGCGGAGACTCAAAGCACCACTCTCTGTCATTGTGCACACTAGTCACTACTCTATGGTCTATGGCTTACTGACCATGCTGTGAACTAGCAGCGGCACTTGGGTCCACAGCACTTGTGTCTGCCTGAGAAGAAGTAGTGCAAGCCTTGTTGCAGGTGGAAGCTGCGGTGCATCTGCCGCGAGTGGGCCCGATTGGCAGCCGCTGAAGTGCGGTTGCAGCGAGTGGCTCGAACTTGAAAGCTTTGGGCCTATGGCATCAGCATCATGACCGCACAAAACAATACGTGTCGGTTACATCCGCTTTGGAAGGCTGCTGCATGGCACTGCATGGGTCTAGGGCCTCTGCACTTGGTTGTGTGGTGACATGTGGTGACATGTGGTGACATGTGGTGACACGTGGTGACACGTGGTGACATGTGGTGACATGTGGTCGCAAAAGCTGGCGTTCCACTCAGTGGCCGGGCCAAAAGCCACTGCAAAGCATCGTGCACAGCAATGAAGTTGAAGTGGGTCTATTGAATTGAAGTCTCTCTTGGGGCAATCTCTGAAACGCATTAGGTGGGGGGGGGGGGAGGGTTGGACTGTTCCGGACTATGTGACAACAGCTTTTGTTGTAATTAACTTGTACTTTCTGACAACATTTGTTCAAACTGTTTTAGAATTTGTACTTTTCCGGTGTCTTTTTTGGCAGCTGGGGGGGGGGGGGGGGGGGGATTGGATTTCAGCTCCTGATCCCAGGTTGACAGCGTATTGCTCTGCGCTGAGAAAAGCCTGTGGCGATGGCTTCGTGGCTCTGTGAGAATGCATGTGCTGGCCAACTTCATGACACAATTTCTTGTTGTGTCAGACAGGGGAAGTCTGGGAAGTCTGGGAAGTCTGCCACTAGTTGGATGATTTTGTATCTTTGTGGCCATTTGAAACAAAGGCCGATGTCGTATGTAGGGAATTCAACAAAGTTCTATCTCGATTCCTTGCGCAGTTGAGCTCACTGACGACTAGTGCCATCGTGGTCATTTTGTCTGTTCCTGGCTTCGTGGGTGTAGGCATGCCAACTTTGTTTAGGTGTCGGGAATGCCTTGTTCGCTGCCATGGAGGCATTCGGAGATGTTGGCTGCGGGGGCGGTATGTCGGGGCTGGGCGAGGGGAGGGGGAGAGTGGTGGTGTGGGCACAACCTTGAATTCCGAATGCATTCCAATAACATCAACGGTGTACAGGCCCCACAGACGTCCTCAACAGCCCAAGTTCCTGGATGTCTGCTGAATGCAAAAGCTCGGCAGTCGCAGTGCCTAGGCTACTCCAGGCGTGGCGAGGAGTGACTGTGGGATGTCGAGCGCAGGACTGCAGAAGCAACAGAGTTGTTCATCCCAGGAGTACTGGGATTTCAGTGCTCTTATAGGGGTGTAGAGCTGGCTTCAGGATTCCGGCTCTTGAAGGGTTCGGGACTTCTGTCGTTTGTGGCTGCCAGGCCAGACCGTGCTCTGATCGTATTTGTTCTGAGAGAGTTGAAGCCCCGCCCAGATGCAAACCAACAAAAGAGCCAAAAGAGCCAAGCCCCTTTTTTGTCCGCCAGGCACTTTGTGGCCCAGGGTTGGCATTGACGTGCCTCGCTCTGCATGTGCTCTTGTTTGGCCGCGGCGTGTGAAGGCTTGAGTTTTTTGAGTTGGTTTGAGTGGCTTCAGGATGATTGCCAGCACATGAATTCTGAGAGACTTAGCATCATCATGGTCTCGCCCTGCACAGAATGAGCAGAACAGGATAGAACAGGCCAGAGCCGCTGAGGCGTTCGCTACAGTTGGCCCGCTGGATCGTGCTGTTCTGGCACAGCCTGCTGCCACAATGCCAGAAGGAACAAGCCGAGCTGGAGGAGATCATTCCGCTTGGCTGCTTCTGTATGAAATCTTTTCAAACACGTGCTTCCGCTACACTGCTACACTGCTACACCGTTACACTCAAACTTCCACTACTCTGCAGGGTTTGCTTCGAGTGCATTCAGTTTGACTTTGTGCGAGGCCCCATGTGGAATTCCCGATCCGTCCGTGCACGGTCCCCTCCGGGCTGCGTCATAGGCAACGAACAGCCATGTACATTTCTCTGTTAGCATGAAACCTCGACACGCCTCGCCCAAATGTTCCGGTGTTCAGCGTCCTCTAGCCGCCCAAAAGCCTAGGACAGAACTCCAAGACCTACAAAACTGTTAAACACGTAGATCGTTAAACCTGTAGCGCATGGATTCTCGAACTTTTCATCAAGCATCCTCAGTATCTTTCTGAGTAAGTTGCTTGGCAGGCCCCTCAACACTCAGCCCCCGAACCCTCCTCGAATTACATCCTATCAAGGCTGGACTTTAGCCTTAGACTTAATCACTTAATTCGCTTCGGCCTCAAAGTGCCTCCAACCCCCCCCCCCCCCCCCGCACCGGAGGAGGAGGCCCGGCGACTGGGCCGCGAGCAGCGCGCGGCCGCGCGGCTGCTGGCCGCTGCGAGGGCAGAGGATGCCACTTGGCCTTGCAACCTTCGGCGTTGGGTCATTGCAAGCGGTTGATTCTTGATTTTCTTGTAGGTTAGCTAGCCTAAAACGCAAGAAAAAGGCGTTAACGGTTTCTGGAAGCATCTCGGGCTTATAAAGGATGGAAAGGTTTAGAGGGCTTGTAGGATTTAGTGGTTTAGGTCTTATGATATTTGTTGGGCTTTGTGGAGTGAGGGCTGGGGTGCGGAGCACAGGTCTTGTGCTGTGCTACGCTGCACCGTGCGGTCTTGCGCCGTGCGTCAATGGTTTATCAACAGGGGGCCAGGAACCCCATAGGCAGGCAAGGTGCAGCTTTGTTCACGGGATCATTCATGAACCTTGATGGGCTTTGGAGGTGCTTGGTTTTTTGCTGTTCAGTGGCTTGATTTAGGCACACGTGTCAAGTGTAGGCACACTTGTCACGCGTCTGTGGGAGGGTGTTGAAGGGTCTTGGGCTCAGGGTTTGGGGTTGTGGCTCAGGTCCGTTTGCATAATGATACACCTGTTCTTCCAGGGGCGCTGGGGTTTCGGAATAGTCACAGCGCTTCAGTGTTTTGCGCAAGGCTGCCACACTCAGGCTTCAAGATCTCATCAAGATCCCATCCTTAACTGTCGACACCCTGAAACTTGTAAATCGCTGACATAAGTTGATCGATCTGAAACCCTTCAACCTCCCAAACCGCCGGCTACGCTCAACCGAGGCTTGCTTCCTCTGCCAGCGTGCCGCGCTTGCCACATGGCGGGACTCTGTTAGAGCTGGACACATGCGAGCAAAAAAGTGTTCGCCGCGGTTCGCCTTCAGTTCGAGCTTTAGAGGTGGACCCCTCACGGGTTTGTGAATTTCAGGGCCTGCTACGACATATCCATCCCTAAGTTGCTTCGAGATCTTTTTTCTCACAGCTATCCCGTCGAAGCAACAAATAAATCAAGGAGTCCTTCAACAAGATTTGTGTCAACATTCTCACGACAAGGTAGAACCTGTCCCTGAGGCTTTCCAACTCGCAATTCCCTTTTGCAAGTTCATTCGTCCGGGCGCGTGTCTCGCGCATCTTGTGCCGTCCGCTGATGCTGCAGCTCATCCATATCAGATAAGGGTCTCCAAAATAAAATACAGCGATTCCCTGGGCATCCTATTGCTACCAAGCCATGATGCAAGTCCATTGCACGCCCCAATCCTGGTCCAGTTTTTGAAGCCCTAGTTTGTCCGTATAGTGGGCCCGCCATCTGCGCCTTGCTGTGACTGTTGCAGCCACAACGACGACCCTTGGCCTTGTGACTGTTGTGCTTCTATCTATCAGCTTGGCAAATCTCATGGCAATGTCTTGTTGGCGCACTTGCTGACATGAAGACATAGCGCCCAAGGAGCAGACTCACGTTCTACAAACGACTTCGTCTTCATTGTAGCATTGGAGGCCTGCTGTGCCATCTTGGTGCAAACCATGGGCTGATGTGGTAGGGTATATCCATTAGAGGGCGCTTGGCAGCAGAGTAGATGCACTTGCTCCCGCCAAGGTTGGTGCCATGGGCGTTGCCTCCTCCCAAGGCAGATGTGACTCCAGTCGAAGTGCGTGGAGTGTGTGGTCTGCGAGTGAATGTCATGCAGAAGGCTGCACACTGACATCTCTGAATTCCCTTCAGGATGGTGCTGCACCGAGCGCATGCCCAATCGGAAGCTCGGGCCCTGATTTCGAAAACGAACAGTCGGATGCTGTCTTATAAGTAGGTCTGATATGACTGACTCAGGGTTTGGATGAGCTGCTGCTCGTGTTTACCCAGGCTCAGCCGACCCCTCAGCACATGCTATGTGGACTTCCGCAAACCGGCTGGGCGCCCCGGTCAGGCTCAAAATTTAGTATCATGCGGCTTTACAGAAATTGTAAACGCTTGCCCGCGCCGCCTCGGCAGCCAGGACAGGAAAGGAGGAAAGAGGGTTTCTGCTAAAAAAAGGAGGTTGGGGGGTTGTAGCAAGGTTCAGGGGGGTGGGGGGTGGGGGGGCGGGTTGGGGTTGGGTATGGGCCTTTTTCGCGTTTTGAGGCGCTTCCTTTGTGGTCCCGCCGACAGGCGGGACCCTCCACGGCATCGGTTTGCAGCTCCTGCAAGCGATGAGGGGGGTCCCACAGAGCGGGAGGGCCGGGGGGGAGGGGGGTCCGTCACGAAATTTTTTGCATGGACGGGTTAGGGGAAGGAGGCCCGATCCGGCTCTGCTTGTTCCAGACGCTTCTCGGCAGGAAGCCGAGGCGAATTTAAGGTTTGCGGTTTTTAGGGTCTCAAATGGTCTCAATTGAGGGCTTCCAAGTCCTGAAGATGTTGTATCGTCTCCTGGCTACGGAAGTCCATTCGTAGGGTCCAGATCAATGACATCGATGAGGGCGGTTTGGGCATGGGGCTTGTGGCTAGTGCTGCCTGGACGCCGAAGTTCGTACCTGGCCTGAAAGCCTTTTGCAGTTTCCGCCTTTTCAGAAACCCGTTCCGAAATCTTAGAGGCAAGCTCTGATGAAGGGGTTGCCTGGCTGTGCTGCACTAGCGCGGAGCCCGCTGTTGCAGAGAGTGTCCATGAATCCATAAACGAGCACAGTGGGACTGCCCGGGAAGCTAGGCTTCGGTTTTGCTACCCGCTGTTGACCGCACCCTATCACCTGTCATGGCGCTGCCGCTTCCCGCTTCGGAGATTCGGGGTGACTGCATAGAATATAGACTACAAGAGGATTGGTTCGTTGCCCCGAAGCCAGAAACGAATTGTGGCACGTTGTGGAACTCGCAGACCCCATCTCTTCGACCGTCCTACAGGCCCGATAAGATCTGCATCGAACCGGAGAAGCAATGAAACTGTGAAGCTGGCCTCGCTTTCAGCACGACTCTGGGGCATGCAGCCCTCTGATACAACTCAAGATTTTTGGGGCTTTGTTCAGGTTGCTGCATTGCTTCTTTCACTTCTGCTTTTCTTTTTGAAACTTGCGCCTTCGCCTGACTCGCAAACCCAATTCTATTCTCGGACGTCTCGGACTGAAGATTGACCCATTCCTCCGTGCTGGCTCGCTAGCAAGGCCGAAGCCACGCAACAGGGAGGTGCCCAGGCCTCCTGGGGCTTCGATGGCCTTACCATGGCTTCGTTGTGCTTTGGAGTGAAGCTTACGATCCTGAATGGTCACATCCGTTTGGTCCCCAAGCCCTTTTGGAACTCACAGACTCCGATAGATCCAGAAGGTGCCTAGCTTGCATGAGCACATGCACATCGCTGACCCCCGAACCCCCCCTCCCGCCCACCACCACCACGCGAGCCGCTTCAGGCACGCCTCTTTCATCTTATCCCCGTGGTCGGGAACTCCGGAGGAAGCCGAAGGTGAGCTTAGGGTTTCGAGGTCCAAGCCAAAAACCGCCTAAGCAGCACTCGGCCTCGCGAGGCCGGGTGGGGCCGGTCCAGAGCAGCGGTCTCAGCCGAGCAGAAAGGGACGTTGGAAAACTTGAGTGGGCTTTTAAACGCGGACAGGAGGAGGGCCGCAGGCCGAATCGGAACAACGTCACCTTCGCTCCACAAGACCCAAAGGCTTCGTGTCTTTGTGCTCCGATTTTCGGAGAATTGGAGTTGGAGTTCAGGGCGATGACGCAAATCAAAATCAGACTGTGGCATAAGAGGGCGTCTCGCCACATGTTCCTTTGCGGCGCTCGCTTTTCTCGAGCTGTGAAACGAAATTTGTTCAGGTGGTTGGGCAAAGACGTCGCCAGCAGCTTCAACGAGGTGGACTTCTACAATGAGGCGCCCTGTGGAAGCCCAGAACCCCACTTGGAACCTTTGAAAAGGGCTTCGGGCGAGGGCTCGGAGTGTTTTTTGAAGTCCTTCTGCGAGTACTTACTGCTATAGGAATCAGAATTTCAACTCGTCGGATTTGAGCCCAGGCCTGAGAAGACGTTCCACCGAATACTCCCCAATCACAAGACAGCAGAGCAGGTTCTCTTCATGCGTCGCCAGCAGCAGCAGGATCGGGCCCTGACATTCCCGCCCCGAATACGAAGCCCCCAGCCCCTATTACAACACATTCCCATGCTCATGTTTGAAAAATGTTCGGTTCTGGCTGGACATCCCTCAGGAGGTTTACTGTGGTGTTTGCTACCATGGCGCAAGAGAAGTGAATATGGGACTGCTTGACTGTTTTGCCAGAAACCACGGGAAAGCCACTCGCAAGCATGCCCTTGCCTGCCTGGGGAAAGCTCCACTTGAGCAAGTTTGCTCCGTGGCAGGACCCGCCGCTTCAGCCGGTGCTTCCAAAGCTGCCGGGTCTTCTGTTGAAGTCATGTTTTGCTTGCGAGTAGGGGCAATGAGTTGCACAGTATTAGCCAACAAGCCAACGCCGACGCAGCCGGCAAGTGCAGGGCGGGGGGCGGGGGGGGGGCGGGGGGAGCGGGGGTCTTCAGAAAGCAAACTCTGCAAGTGCAGACCAACAAAATGCCGGCAACTGACCCCGAGGGCTTAACAAGCGTTTTGGAGCTATCTGGGTGAACATGATTGGTTCAGTTGCAGGGAACGGAGAGCAGTTCAAGCTAGATAGATGCTTGTCAAGCAGAGACTCAGGACTACGTTGAGTGCTTACAGACACAGCAGTCACGGCACATCACGGCACCCTTCAGCTGTTTCACCGAGGTCAAAGGTCCGGCACTCGGTGTCCTGGGATGGGCTCAATTTTCAGCAAGGTGACTTGCATTGTTCTGGAGCTGTCCCGAATTCTTCGCTTAAACCTAGAGCCCAAAAAACATCCCCTTTTCAGAGGCCATTTCGGTACGAGTGCTCCCCTGCCCCTAACCTCAAACCCAAAGCCCTTGAGGCTCCCTTACCCCTCAATTCCAATACCCCCTATCCCTGTGCTGCCCAAAGCACACTTCACCCAAAAAGCATGGGGTCCCTAGGCCCGTCTGAGAGCTTAAGACCTGCAAGCCCTACAAAAAATATAGCAACCCTAACCTTAACCGAATCTCTGAGGCCGACAAGGAGGACGACCTCGGGGTGAGCCACAGCGATCCCTGGGGCGTCATCGATTTTATGGTTAGCCTGGGGCCCTTGTTCAGGTTGGCTCTGAGGACGTGTTTGGATTGCATTTTTGTTCTTCTCTATGATAAATCTGGAGTCCGTCTCCTCCAGGCATCTCTAGACTGAAGAAGAGCGCAGAGAAAGCACAGAGAACAACTCGGCATACTTGGTGCAGCAGGCCCAAGCCGTGTAGTGTAAGGAGCAAGGCTTAAGTAAGGATTGAATGCATGCAGCCGTGCTGCTGAGTTGTCAATCCCTGCAGCTGTATGTCCTGAGAATGCTCTACAGCCTCCAAGCCGGAGCCCTCTCGAAAACTAAGTGTCTTGAGGTTATCATGGTCTTGCTCGCTCCTGCACGTGCACCTGGGTTGCCGATGGCCGAGAGCCCAAGCCTCAGAGCTCCACTGGAAGAAGAAAGTCAGCACATTGGGGGCGTCACATCTATTTGCAGTCAGACGTTCTTCTTTTTCGCTAGACATTCATGTCCTGTAGAAGTTCCACGCTTTCGATACCACGGACCTGTCGTATGAGTCGTTCAACATAGGTCTTCGCATGGGCACCTGAAAGCATGTCAACAGGCATGTCAACAGTTTGACAGATCAATGCACGCAGAGATTTCTGCACTGCACTTCATGGGAAAGAGAGTATGGCCCATTTCAAGTCGCTGGGTGAGTGAGTCAGTGAGCGCAGAGTGAGCAAGTCGATCGAGTCAAGCTCCATGTCACTTGCCCACACGGGCACAATCATGTGGGTTGCTCTTTTGACGAGCATCTTTCGAGTTTCGTCGTGCCTGCTAGGGCTCAGCTATGTAGAGGAAGACTCATGGGTTATCCTGGCTTCGAAGAAAGTCCAAAGGCAACAGTTTGAACAAGGGGCGAGAGTGCAAAGTCGACAAAACTAAGTGCCACATGGGATCCAGGCGGCAACGCTCTGCCGACCTCCTTGTCTTTCGGAGCCCTTTTGAGGGCCTTGCGCGCGGGATCCGAGCTATGTCTTCGGCACTTGGGCCAGATTTCTACAGGTATCTACAGGTTAAATTTTTTTAGTAAGTTATGGCGCGTTTTGGCGTGCTAAAATGTGCAGGTTTAAGGTTGGCAGTTTGTACAAGTTCAGCACGTTTGTAAACATTGTTGCAGCAGCATCGAATAGGTCACAGAGGTCAACCCTTTGCATTTGTCATTTGCTGTGCTTGCAATTGTTTGCCTTTAAATGCTTGTGCTTGTGCACCATTGAAACGGCACGATATGCGCCCTGGGGCTGTAGGTTATCCAAGTATTGGGTGTAAAGACTAGGCTATGCCTTTGTACTCGCCAGCTCATTTAGCCGAAATGGGGTCCCTAAACACAAACAATAAGCAAGCCCTGCCATATGGGTTCCACGCCAGGATCCCCCGGCAGGTAGTCCTTACCTGGTAACGCTTTTTGAGTAGTGTTCCTTATGCAACAGGGCTTGCCCAAGAAAGGAGACCTATTTTTGAACAGCGTGCGCATCCATTTCTCCCAAGCCGCCCAAAAAGGAAGACCTGAAGACGAGAGGAGCTCCCTACGCCTAGCCCCCAAAGCCCCCAAGGCAATCCTCATTCCCATAGACCTATAGACCTCTACCAACAGAGAGACCGATGTGAAAGCAGTGACCAGTTGAGGCGGCCCAGGATGCTGCACCTCGAACTGGGCCCCAAGAGTTTGGCCGGGGGCCTTAGGGCAATTTCCAGAATTCAAGATGAAGCAAAGCCTGAAGGCTTCTCTAAGGATGTAACAAGACGGCTCTCCGCGAGTCAGAAGTGTTGGGGATGTCAAGAAAGGGTTTTTAATTATGTCAACCTCACAAATACCCTACAACCGTACACCATCGTAAACCAGTAAGCCATGTGAACTCCATGAGGCGCTCCAGGCACGCCGAGGCGGTGAAGCGGCCGCCGGCGTGCTGGCGCGCCAGGACCCACGCAGTAATGAAGCGCAACGAAGTAAAATTGGGAAAATAGGTGTCTGGGTTGGAACATGTCGAAGCCCACACGAGCGGTCAATTTCCTTCGCCAAGAAGCAGCCTGACACTTGCCTGACACTTGCAGGAAGGAATTTATGTGGATGGCTTTTTGTCTCCACCTGCATGCATACCCAGCGAAGGCAGGACGTGGTCGGATAGCAGAACCGACAAGAGCAAAAATTTCGGTAGATGGCTCCCTTCTATTCTATTTCGGATAAAGACCCTCAAGATTGAGATTCCCGCCATGGGTTGAGAACTTTGAGTCACAAAGGCGTCAGGGTTGTAAGGGGCCTGTTGTTCTGAAAGGGGTGCCTGCAGCAAGCGCGCTTGTGAACAAGTAGGACCATTCCCGAATAACCCACAGGCTTTTAACCGCCCTTTCAACATTGCAAGCGCTGAGACTCTACGCTGGCAAGCCCCGCCGAAACTTAGATTCCAGAAATCAAAAAGCGTCCCCCCAAAAACCAAAACTGCAAAAGGAAGCACGGGGGTCACTGATGGACCAATGGCCATTCAGACCTGAGCAGGTCCGACGTTGGATCTCCGAGGCGCCGAGTCCTCCACGGGTCTCCTGGGCTTCAGGCTTTCAAAGGCTTAGCAAGGTTTCAAAAGGTGGCAGGGGATGTGTTGAACGATGTGTTAAAGGATGAGTTTGAGAACTCAATGGCTTAAGAGCTCTAGAACTAGCTGTAGAACCGGAAGATTTCAAAGACTGCAGGGTGAGTGGCGGAATGCCAGCAGAAGCTCCATCAGTCGCCTGCCACACAATATCACTACCTCCACAAGCCATCACAAGCCCCAACCTGCAAAAAAAACGAGTAGAGGATGGTCGTGGGGAGACAGCATCCAGCGCCGAGCAAAGCGACTGCTGCTCGGCTGCAGCCTCTGTTCCACACCAGAACCCCCCACCCCCCCAACCGATAGTTCTCCGCGTTCTGGCCCCGCAACTGGCCACCACCCCTCCCCCCCCACCCACAGCCTTCCACCCAGGCCATTGCAGCGTCTGTCCCTGGCGCAGGCTGGTTCGAAGAGTGGGAGCAAGGGACAGAGAGTCTAAGGGTCTAAGGCTCTGTTTTGAGTTCCGAGACTCTTTCCTTGCTTGTCTTGGCCGTTCTTGGCCGGTGTTGTGGTACGGTGGCGTGTATTCATACCAGACTTAGAGCCAGCGGAAAGAACCAGCCAACTGTCCCTGCGATGGCCGAGACATGCCGAGATGGTCTTTGCACCGCCCATGAGATCTGGACGAAGTGCAAAGACAACAGGCTCGCCAACTTGATCGATCCCGACGTGGATGAGGGGCACTCGCGAGTTGGCGCAGTGAACCGTGCATGAAACCGTCTGCCAACAATGCATGTTTTCCTGAGGCAGGAGGACTTCGAATGTTGTCCTGCATGCTCTACGCCAATGAATGTGTGCCGTGGCATGTCGATGAACTATTTCGCAAACGAGTGGTCAGCAACGGCATGGGGAGGGCTATTGGTAATAAGATTCGGCTCTTGGTTGGTGTTTGGAGACGGTCGTGATCGAAATGCACACCCCAAGCCCTGTATGGCAATACCCCGGAGGCAGTTTGGTCCCATGCTGATGGGGACAGTGAAGCCTACTTTGCAGGAATCTGTTTAGAGTTAGGGTAGATGAAACTGGAGACAATGCTCGTGGCGAGCATCTAGATTGTTCGCTGGTGGAAGACGGTTGTCCCCAGTGCCCAACATAGCGCTTGTTACCTGGTTGTCTTGCCTATCATCGCAGGCTCTGAATGCCATGATAGATCTCCGTGCGCCCATTGCAGAGGACCCACGTGCATGGGGAATGCAAAGGTCTTGCATTATGTCCTGTCCCAACATGTCGACCCAAGGACATCATGGGCTACTCGAAGCTTCAAGCCAGAAGTGGTACCTTGAACAGCTATGTAAAGGACGCCGTCTCTACACCAAGAGCTTGTGTCTGCTAACTTTGCAGGAGAGGTGGTGGCCAAGTGACAATGGACACGTGCTGGGCTTACTTCCTCTGCGACCATCATACGTCTGGACAATTGCACTCGTTGCTACCGTTCTGTCATGTCGATGAGGAGTAGTGCAGACAATCGTGGCACTCTCCGTGCGCTAAGGCTGCAACGTCCAACTCCGCCGGTGGTGGCCCCACATTGGGGGCGAAGCGAACTCCAGACTTCTGTTGTTGAGGTTGCGTCAGGACACTTGCCCTGCGGGGTTTGGGGTGGGTACAGTGACATGAGTACAGGGTGGAGCATCTGGATCCACATGCTGGGCTGTCCCTAGCTTTCCGGTTTGACACTCTTCAGCTGAGCCTTTTAGGCTGATGCCGGGTGACAGCCTTTGGCACAGTTACGGCATCGGTGGATATTGTTTGCTCGGAGCATCGACTCGAAGCAGCTTCTCCCTCAAACAGACCCCGGCCACAAGATGTACCTGCGTAGGCCCCTGGAAAGTTCTCTTCAACCCCGACGCAGCAGAACCCATGCTGGCTATACTCAGAATTTTGAGATGGTTCACTCCTTTGTATTCTTGTACCTAGGATCAGCGGACGAACAGTCGGGCCTTGTGACACGCCTACTTACACAGTACATTGTCACTACATGTGACTTGTGACTGCAGGATTGGTGTCAGAAGCCCTGCCCGAAGGGTTCGGTTCCAAAGCCTTCTGCATAAATCCCCAAATCCTGAGCCCGATGCTTCACCAAGGCCGTGGGAGCGGAACAAACGGAACCGAGACCTTCTTCCGGTCATTCCTTATGGTCGAGGAATATGCAGAGCTGGCGCTACTCACATTCGTGCCGGCAGCCTAATGCTTCAAGTAGGGGTGTAGCGGTTTAGCAAGTTTAGAATTTTCAAAACTTGACAGGCAATTCTAGGCGGAACCTTGAAGCCGCAGACTTAAACAGGGGAACAAGGCCTCCCAGCAGCTTCCAGTTTGCAATTTGATGCCTTTAGGGGCCTCAAGGCACCTATAAAATATTCTTCAAAGATCTCACCAAACCCTGACCCACGAGATCCTCGAGCCCGATCCGCAAGGCGCCAGATTTCGAGGGAACGAAAGCCAAGCAAAACACACGTACTCTCCGTATCCCCAGGCGCGAGCTGGCACGTCTCACGCGATGCTGCGAGGAGGTCCCTCTTCCGCAGAAGTGGGCCCGGAGGCTCAGCTGCTCTTGGCAGGCGGGCGTGCACGCATCGCGCAGTGCAAGGGGCCTTGGATGCTCGGGGTTTGGCGGATGCAAAGGTGGTCTCCGCTGGCAATGTCGCAGTGAGATGCCAGTGTCTTCTCACGCCGAGCCACAACATCTTGGCATGCACGTGTCAATGATGCTGAGTCTGGATCACACCTTAGAAGCTACAGAAACCGACCCCTGCTGCCAGCTCCAGTGCCTCCACGCCAACCGCCTGAGGTGCAAAGCTCCATGGCACTTCTGCTGGAGGCAAGACTCTCGGGCCCGTTCTAACGTACACACACACACACACAGACACTTCTTTTTTTGGCGGGGGTGGGGGGGACAGGGGCTGGCACCGTATGCCTCATTCAGGTTTGCGGTTGGGCTGCCCGCCTGAGGTTCAGCTGGGTAGAGTTTTGTCAGGATGAGCTGCGGCCGTTTGCAAGCTGTGCCTGTTGTCATTTAGAGGTTTAAGCGGCTTGGCCACGCAAATGACAACAGCCAGTGGAAGTCAAGGCTCAGTAGAACTGTATTTGTATTGGTATTTGGGCTTGCACAGTTGGACTTGTGCATTTTGCACTTGGACTTGTGCACTTGGACTTATTGTCATATTGGAGTTGTGCACACCGGACTTGTACTATGGGAGTCTGCATTTGCGCCCTCAGCGTTGTGTACTTGAACTTGTGCTCTTGGAGTGTTGACTTGCACTTGGACTTGTGCTCTTGAAGTTACGGGGCTTGGGGAAGGCACGGTATATCTCCGTTCAGGGTTTTGGATGTAGGTCTGAGCGGTTAACCCCAGGGCTTACCGACTTGGAACAAGCGTGTCTGCCAAGAAAATCTCACCATGTTCCTTATGTTACCCCCCCCCCCCACGGCCCGGGTTCGGAGCTGTGGGTCTCAACCAAAGGAATCATTTGCAACAGATCTGAGAAGTAAAGCAAAAGCACTGGCGCAAGACCCAAAGTAATTGCAAAAGTAAGCGGATCTGGAGAGCACGGTGGGATTCACTTCGGAACAGTTGACTCTTCGAAGGTGGACCCTGTACAGCAGATGATATCGAAGCAATGTGATGGCAAGGGTTCTCCTGGCTGTTAACGCAGCCTGTCAAAAAACTCAGATCACGGCCACATCTCCTGACTTTGAGTGCAGTGCCCTACTAAGACACAAATTCTGGCACAGATTCTTCCTTGCCGACAGAATGCTTGGCCGAGCAGCTTCAGCCTGCAGTCGGGCCTCTCGCTGTCTTTGCAATTTGCAGTGCAAGCTTCGAACTTCGCCGCTTCGAGCCGTCGTTCAGTTCCATTGCTTTTCTCAGGTCGACGTGCGGGAGTCTAAACTGTTGTGCCGCTATCTCTGCACCTACCCAGCGATGTTGTCAGGCGGGCGTGGCACCTCCCAGGACTTCTCAGTTTGTTTCTTTGTAGTGTGTTGTTCGGAGCGGCCATTTTCTGACATGAAGGATGAAGGGGTTAAGGCTAGTGACGGCTAATGATGGCAATGCCCTTGGGACTTGAGAAGTCTAGCATTGCAATCTTTCCGCTTTATTTCCAAGCAAGACTTCAAGATCAGCCTCAGGATCCCGAAGCCCCGAAGCTATTAGTTCGAGTCCATGAGGCACTGCAAAAGCCATGAGCTGCACCGACGGCCCCCCCAAGGGCCCCCAAGGCCCTCAAGCCCTCAAACTGCTACTCGCGCTATTCCACTACGGGCGAGGACCGGGCCGATCACCCCTGAGTCCTGGATCGCGAACCGGGTGAAGCCGGCTGCCCGGAAGTTCCCATTTGACATTACACGTAGACAGTGTCAGTGCATGCCAGGCCGTTCGGGTATTTTCAGGTCCTCTTTCGGGTGATGTTATGCTCCGAACCCCCAAATCGAAGCCAAGTCTTTCGAAGCAGTCCTAGATCCCTAACCCTACACAGCCGCACGCACGCACGCACGCACGCACGCACGCACGCACGCACGCACGCACGCACGCACGCACGCACGCACGCACGCACGCACGCACGCACGCACGCACGCACGCACGCACGCACGCACGCACGCACGCACGCACGCACGCACGCACGCACGCACGCACGCACGCACGCACGCACGCACGCACGCACGCACGCACGCACGCACGCACGCACGCACGCACGCACGCACGCACGCACGCACGCACGCACGCACACACACACACACACCACACACACACACACACACACACACACACACACACACACACACACACACACACACACACACACACACACACACACACACACACACACACACACACACACACACACCCACACACACACACACACACACACACACACACACACACACACACACACACACACACACACACACACACCACACACACACACACACACACACACACACACACACACACACACACACACACACACACACACACACACACACACACACACACACACACACACACACACACACACACACACACACACACACACACACACACACACACACACACACACACACACACACACACACCCACACACACACACACACACACACAACACACACACACACACACACACACACACACACACACACACACACACACACACACACACACACACACACACACACACACACACACACACACACACACACACACACACACACACACACACACACACACACACACACACACACACACACACACACACACACACACCACACACACACACACACACACACACACACACACACACACACACACACACACACACACTGACACACACACACACACACACACACACACTGATGCACACCCACACACCACACTGATGCACACACACACACACACACACACACTGATGCACACACACACACACACTGATGCACACACACACACACACTGATGCACACACACACACACACACACTGATGCACACACACACACACAAAGCCCAGGGTGCAGATCCTGGGTTGGAGCAAGAGCCGGCTGAGCGTTCCTGGCTGCCTGTCGGAGGAGGAGCATCAGGAGACGGTCTTGCAGTGAGCCATTCTTCATGTTCCACTTGCAGGCTTAACTCTGCGACTCTGCATGTGTGGATATTTGTTGCGAGGGTTTGGTGGCTTCAAGAAGGCTCAGAGTCTTGGAGGGTCTAGCCGTCGCTTTGAGCGGTACTATGGCACTTCTCGGGCTCGCTCGATGCGAGATTTCTTTCCTTTCCCCTGTCCTTTTTCAGTGGTCTTCTGGAGGACAACGAACTGCCCTGGAGGATCTACCAGCACCATGTCGGTGCGCCATTGCAGTTCCCTGGTTGGGGCAGGTTGGGGCAGGTTGGGGGACTTTTTGGGTCGTTGGAAGAAGGTTTCAGTGACAGCAGCAGATGTCGCCTTCTCCTGACGCTTGTTGCTGCAGGGCGCGTGCTTTGGGAATCTACGCGGCTCTACTTCCATCGCTTCTGCGCTGAGGACTGAAGTTTACAATACAAGTTGCAAGAACAGCTCGTCCAGTCGGACTTCAAACCAATGCCTGAACCTGAGCTTCGTGTGCAGGAGTGGACCAAGCTCTCTGTGCAGCTCTACGAGGTTAGCCACAAAGGCACATCTGTTTCCCCCTGAACTTTTAAAGCCCTAAGTCGAGCCCACGAACCCGGAGTCAAGCCCTCCATTGGACTCCGATGCACAGTGCGGCCCCTTTAGGTCCCCAACAAAATCATGAAGTGGAGACGTCTAGAGTCCTTCAGAGTCCTTCAGAGTCCTTCTGGGCAGGCACCAGCCTCCTTCTTGGCTCGGCACAGACCTCGCTTTACACAGCTGCTTGGGCCCCAGACGTATTCTCCATCAGTTCTTTGGAGGTTCTAGACTCAGAGTTTAAGCAGCGCAGAATTCAGAAAAAACTCAGAGGTTCAGAGTTCAAGTTTGAGAGCTGAGGGAGTGTAGAGTTGGGCTCACAACACAGCGCCTGGAACTGCTTTGCATACGTGCTTTTCAATGCTCAAGAGCTCGTATCCAAGGAAGGGAGGGGAAAGCATGAGAACACGTTTGTGTGTGTGTGTGTGTTTTTCCCCACCTTCGGTGTGGGGTTGTTGGATTTTAAACTCAACTCTCCTCCTCGCCCGGAACTCTTCTCCTCGCCCGGTCTACTCCTAGAGACTCCCTGGAGTGCCCAACCCCAGAGACTCCCAAGAAACTCCTGGAGTGCCCAACCCCCACTCCAACCCCAGAAACTCTTTGGAGTGCCCAACCCAGAGACTCCTGGAGTGCCCAACCCCAGAGACCCTGGAGTGCCCAACCAGAAACTCCCGAGAGTGCCCAACCCCAGAGACTCCCTGGAGTTTTCACGGGAGTGCCCAACCCGAGACACTCCCTGAAATGCCCAACCCCAGAGTCTCCCTGGAGTGCCCACCCCCAGAGACCCTGGAGTGCTAAGGTGGGAATGTTCGAAGTAAAATATTTTTTTGTTTCTTTTTTCCTTGGAGGGGGGGGGGGGGGGCACTGCTCGCAGCTTTTCAGCTTTGAAGTATTGCGATTTTGGAGGCTGGAAAGATGATCGAGCCTCGGATGCTGCAGCTCCACAGAGGCCACACCCGTCACAGGATGTCACGGTTTAGCTCTTTCGCTCCGGGGGCTTGGCGCTGAGTTTCAACGCCTGAAGCCCTGAAAAGCCCTGAAGCTCCGATACCGATACTTGTAATACGCGTTGATGTTGATATGGTCACGGACGTGTCGGCAGCTGATGACGAGAGGAACTGCAGGAACTTGTAATACGCAGTCATGCAAATACTCCCCCTTTCTCGGGGAACTCCGCAGAAATTCAGAGGCAGAGGAAGGCAGGCAGAGCAACGCGCTCTTTTGCGCGCTCTGGGCTCCAGTAAACCCCAATCTGTGCAGCCCAACCCAACACCCTTGAAATCTCAAGAAATCATGATAACCATCTACCGAAGTCGCAATTTCTCAGGGTTCGGGATCTCCGCTCTCCGTGCTTCGTGCTGCTTCGGACTGCTTTTGCTCTGAGATCCTTGGAACCTCCTCGTATGTGTACTTGAGCTTTTGTGTCGAGCTGCTTTCAGATCCTCACCTTGGAAGACCCCTAGTAAGACAAGACTTGTTACTTTGATGCTGACCTAAACCGCCAGCGTGTCTTGAAGCGGTTTCGAAGGTCAAGGTAGCCGCAGGTAGCCGCAGGTAGCCTCTGGAACCTTCGCTTTCAGGGGATGAAGCTCTGAGCTGCAACGGAGAACCGACGACCGCAGCAAGCCCGGCCACTTCTCGTCCATCCCCGTGACCTGTAGGCCCTACGTAGGCCCTACGAAGAGTACGTCGAACGGCGCAGCTTATAAGGTTGAGGTGGTCGTGAAGTTTCAGCGCTGCCCCGCGCCCTCGAACTTCTCGGGCCAGTGGTGCGTCTCTCAGGTTTCGAAAGATCCTTTAGTGAGGGGTCAGTGGGTGGGTTGAGGTAGGCAAATACACTATGTAATGACTATATATGTATGCGTATGAGCTAGTTTGTACTGGTTTGAAAGTGGCGTTTTAAGACTACAGGCTGGTGGAAGATAAAGATGCACTCTCGTAGAGAGTATATACTCCCTCCTGCCTTCAGTCTCCTTCCCTCCACCTCCTTCCCCACCCTGAGAATGACATCCTCAAAAAACCGAGAGCATCAAAAACCCGAGAGCCTCGCTCTCAACTCTCGGTGCCACATTTCCCCTCAGTGGCGGTTTCGTGTGCATGTGCATCCCCCCAAAGTCCCCCAACCCAGAAATGGTGGCGAGTGTTGCGCCGTTGTTCATATGCTTTCAGTTTTTCGATTTTTTCGCTGCCCTCAGACGTAGGGAGGTCCTTGTATCACTATGCACGGAACTTGGTTTCTTGTCGATTTTCGCGCCGCCCTGTGGTTGCTTTGCAAGATCTGGCCGGGGGACCGATTTTGATCCTTTGATCCTCGTCCTTCCCACTCCCTAGAATCCTTTAGAATCCTTGCCCGACTGGACTAAGCCTTGAAGCATTGATGCAAGTCACAGTGAACTCCGGGACTCTGGAATGCAGCTGCCGGCTACAGAGGCAGATCCACTTCATTGGCTTGCACAACCTTCAGGTGAAGTGCTCAGGGGAACACGGCCGGGTGATGTGGCAACTGTGGTTTGAGAGCCAAGGGCTTGCGGGCTCAGATTGTGTAAAATTTCCGGCAGCCTTCTGCCGAGTATCCGGTAGAAAGTTGCAAGACTAGGAGCAGCGCACAGTGTCTCGTCTAGTCTTGTGCTGCACCAACGGCCAAATAATTGGATGACTCGCGTTTCTTGGTGGAGGCGGGTTGAAGGGGAGAGAACGCACGATTACGCGTTGTTTCTTTCCAACAGTAACACTGATCCATTAAATGTCTCGCTACCGGTGAACATCCGAGAAAGCGAAGTGAGTTCGAAGCAACTTGGTCGCCTCAGCGTGTTCCAAGCTGAGTGCAAGGCCCTTAGCTCAGCTCCTTCTACCTCGAGCATGTACGTGGACATGAGCGTCAGCGACAGCTGCGGCCAGAAGCTTGGTCCTTCATACCGTGATTCAATGTCATACACCTGTGACATCCTGTGACTCTGTTGCCAGCATGATACACAGGGGGCGTAGGGGTTTAAAATGATTACAGTGCCCATGTACAGTCACAAGCAAAGACAGTTTTGGAGACGCTGCTGACCGAGCATGCCAGTTTGTGTTCACACGTTTACATATCCCCAGGCTTTTCATGACAGGTAATTTGTGTGGAGGATGTTTCATGGCTCGGAAACTGGGCCGGCGGAGACGGAGGAGGAGTCAATCGGCTTGGCTGGTTTCCTGGGGCATGTTATGCTAGTTCTGAGCTTGAGAGTGGGCAGCGGGACCTGCGATGCTGCCGCACTTGTTCTCTGCTGTGCATCAAGACGTCTCTGCTGTGCATCAAGACGCCTCCACAGCCATGTTCAGACTTACCTTCCTTGATTTATGTCTTGAAAGTTGTGGACTCAAATCCCGAAAGCCAGAAAGCCCGTGCCTCAATCATCTTAGCCTGTGCACGTTAAGGTCGAAAACTGTCATGTTCCCTGACCTCTCAATTTTCCCTCAAGATTTTGTTTTGGTGTTGCGTGAGTCTCAAAGAGCTGGGGACCTAGGCCTGCACACGGCAAGCCAGCGCACCCACGAGGCTTGTGGGCTGCACCGCTTCACAAATTCCTCAGAGCGGCCTAGACTCAGTTCGAGGAGTTGGGGGAGAGATTGGGGCGGAATCTCGTCAGGTGCTGAAAACGTCGGAGGTGTGTTGGAACGAAGAGTTTGAGTTTCCCGTGGCCGCACGCTCAGTAGTCAACACCTTTTCAGGCTTTCCTTGTGTACTATTCGCAATTGCGGTTGGGGTTAAGCGGTTCCATGACGGTTTGGATGTTGAGATTTGCACGCTTAACTGGATGGGGGCACCTTTGGGGCCCGATCGTAGCCGCACACTTTGCGTGCAACACGCGCGAAACGGGCTGGGGAATTCATGATACTCTCGGTGATTTTGTTAGTTTTGAACCTGAGGGGGGAGCAGGGTGGTGGTAGGCAAAAGGTTTGCATCTGGTGAATCGCGGACTCTGCGACGTTGCTCCACCAGAGGTCGCCAGTGCTGCTGGCAGCGCAGCCAAGCTGTTGGAGGTCGGGCTGGTTGGGCCATGTTGCGCCATGTTGGGCCTTTCTCGACACGTTGTTACGACAGTTTGGGGCCCTTCGTGCCTGAACACGGAACGTGGACTTGATGTGAGACTTATGAAGGGTCTAGGCACCAGCATCTGATTGAATCCTGCACTCGCTGCCTGAAGAAGTTCGATCTCGAGCGTTGGGGGGCTCAGAGGTGCGGATTTACGCCGAGGGCTCTCAACACTGCAATTGAAAAACCATCCAGGATTGCGGGCGCCTTTGTTACGAGTCAATCGGCTTCAGGATAGGGATGCTGGATTCAAGTAGTTTGGCCTGCAGTTGGCTACCCTCTGTAGTTTTACCTACTTGAAGAAGATCAGCCGTGGGTTCATGTCATTCATGTTGTAGATCGTAACAGGACAGACACATTCGACACCCTCGCTTCTCATGACCCTTGGCACAGATTCCTATCCCCCGCCTTGTGCGACGTGCGAGTGGAGTTTCTGGCTTGTCTAGCGGGTTGCTGAATCCGGTCCCTATAACCTCGAGCCCCCAAGATCTACAAAGTCTTACAGACCACCCAGCATGGCGAATCCGGACTCTCCGTCTTTATCTGTCCCCGAACGCATTCCACCCCTGAAAGGCACTGGGGCAGTCGGGCCACCAGCTTCACAGTGACGAGGCCGAGTTCAAGCTTGAGGGGTGATTCCCAACAGCAGCAAAGCAAGAATTGAGATGAATTTTAAGAGCCCCCCGGAGGTTCTGGCCACCGCTGCCCGGGCTGGGGGAAGCTTGTCGCGTCACCTGCCACCGTCTGGGGCCCAATTGTGACCACCAGAAGCCGATTCTTTGTAGGCTTCGGAGGTCTTCGGGAGTCTCACCTGAGTGGGGGCCAAAAGATCGGACTTGGGATGACTTGGGTCTACGATACGATTTCAGGCTCGCAGGTTGAGGATGGATTCTCCAAGCCTCCCCACCCCCTAAACAAGCAACGGAACTCGGTCAGAATGTCTCTACTGTGCGCAGAGGCTGTCGATGCAATCTCCCGAAGTTGACAAGAAGGCAGCTGGAGACGGGGGGAGATGGGCGAGAGACGGGCAACTTGGGCAGAGTCGCTACACCGTTAAAGTCAAAGTTGCGTAGAGAGGGCGCGGTTGACTTCAAGGAAGCAGTACAGAGCAAACGATTTCCTCAGATGGTATCACTATGAATCAGAATGAGTTTGTCTCTGTCCATGACTGTGGAGCCCATGCCGAGCCCATGCGCGACGCGCTTTTCAAAGTTTGTCATGCAGACTTGATTTTTTCCATGGGTCAATATGGGTAGTACTGTGTGCCATAAGCCATCGTGACAATCGGAAGCTCCAAGTCTCAGGCGATGGGATGATGGGATGCTTTTCTCTTGTACGTGAGCCTCTGTTCAGCGCATAAAAAGACTCCAAGAACTCCAAGACCTCCAAGCCAGGACGACCTGCTTGCTGCAAGCAACGCGCAAGTAGGCTTCCTCGCAGAGCTTCGCGCAGGCTCCGGGCGGTGCGGGTTGTTTTCGGTGCAGAAGGGGGTTGGGCACAATACCCTTCGAGTTGCATCCCGTGTAGGGATAGCGGGTGTCTGGGTGCAGTGTTGACCAGCTCAAGCATACGTCAGAATACTCACAGGCACCCATTTTTTTGTTAAAGGTCCGTCTTGCATCCTTATTACCCCATTACCCCATGCACGTGAGGGTTGATCTTAAGATCCATGTCCTTGGCTTCAGATAAATGTAAACAGTTTTGAGATATAAAGCGATGCGACCGCGCACTTTGTCCGTGAAAGGAAAGCTATACTCCGCACAAGTTATTATGTAGCAGACTTGATCATCAGTACCAGTACTGGCAAAACTAGGAACTAGTACTACTGGTACTACAAGTACTAGTCGTATTCCAGCTGCTGCCACTGCCACCGCGCGAAAGGCACGCGAAAGACCCGCGAAAGGACAGCCACACCCCGCGAAGACCCCCAAAGCATCCAAAACTCGGGTCCCTCCCTGTCAAGTGCCCCAACTCCCATCGTCCGGGGCCACTCTGTTCCAGGCTGGCATGACGACCGCTGCGGTTTTATTGGCAGCTGAGTGCCTCTCCGACTGGCCTTAGACTGCCCTAAGCCCTGACTTCAAAGGGGCTTCAGCGAGTTTTCTCTTGTCGGGTTCGCCTCAACACTCTCACTGTTGTGCAAAAATCTTATACCAGTAAATTATACTTGAACGCAATTCATTTGCGGGGAGGCAGTGCAGCTGAGGAGGCCAGATAGCCTGGACCTGCCATCCCATTAGTATCATGCCAAGCTCAAACTTGATTTCTCGGTTGCTCAGGATCTCGTGGTTTAAAAGGTCAGTCGGAGGTGCGGATGGAAGCTTCTTCCGCCCGAGGATGCTTTAAACATTGGTGCTGAGGTAGCATGGACTCAGCGAAGAAATCCTTGGCACAGCTGATGCATCAGTTCCGGAGATCCAACGAAAGGACCAGGCATCAACATGCTTCCAGACTTCAGATTCTAAAAGGGGAACAGTGACTTGCTAGAGAAGTGTCTTCCCATCAGTGGCCAAGCCCTTCAGACTGATTCCTCAGGCGATGAGGCCGCTTGGCCATTGAAATCCCTGCTAGCTCCGAAAGAACCTTCACGTCCTTCCCTTTACCTGTGAGGGTCTGCAAACGTCCCTGCTGTGAGCTGACAAGCCTTGGGAGCTGCTGGAGAAGCAGCGATGCAAAACGAGACGCTCTGCTGTTCCTGCCAATGTCTCGCCAGTTGGGCGATCCGACACGCAAGCACGAGCTCACTGCTCTTATTCTTGGAGTGCGATTCTGGGATGTTACTGTTGGAGCCGACAAAGTACAGTAGCACAATGCACTTCAATACGCTTTGGAACGCGTGTGCAGCAGCATGATTGCATTGCAGTACTGCAGCACAAGGACGCCAGCCCGCTCCCTCTTCATCTCTACCGTAGTCTACCTCAACCCCGGCACACATGGCACCCCAAAGCCGCATCCCACATTTTGAGACCTGATTGTCTGAAGCTCCACAACCAAGTTTCAGAACCATATGCACTCCAGCCTGCGACTTTGCTCCGAGTACTTATTGTGAAGGCTGTTCTTGTTCTGGTTTTGTGATTGCCTTGCTTGATCATGCGCAACAGCCCGTCGCTCTGCCTTTCATGTCTTTCTTTGACCCTGTTTTGACTTCGAGCCTAAAGAGCAGGGGCCTCTTGTAGAGCTCCAGCCACGTAACTTTAGGCTCCAGTGGGGCCCTCCTGGGTCGTGCGCCGCCCGTCTGCCGATGTTGGCACCGGCCGACCGCTTGGGTACATCTTGGGTACTGGCGACCAAGGAACCTTTGCAAGATCCTGGAAGGCTAAGGCCAAGATTGGAAGCCGAAGTCTGCAAGGTTCTCCAAGCTCCATACCGAAAAGGTGATTGTTCGTCAGCAGGGGCAAGCCACACCGCCCCCCCAAATCCCCCCATGCAAAAAACCCGAGAGTTGTTTAACTGGGTTTAATTAGCCAATTGACACTTTGCGACCGAGGCGCCGGGCCCTGCAATGATCCCCGTCGGTGGCATGGTCCCCGGCATGGGAGGCCTGTCTTGGGGTTTGCGGTTTCAGGATTTCTAGCTGTCCGGGGACACGTCTGTGCAAATATTCAAACAATGCAAAAGAAACATATATGAATATACATATGTATATATGCATATATATATATATATATAATATTTATACACATCACACACACACACACACATCTACTCAGATGTAAACGTACATGTGTGCATAAAAGTACATACATCGGTGACCTGTATGCATGCATGCACCCATACCTACCTACGTGCCTTCACACTTGCATACGTGGACGACGTGATGGCGGTTGTGGTGGTGGCTGCTGTGCTGGCAAGCAACGGTCCTTTTGGGATGTGGCCGCTTCCGCATTCTCCAGGGCTACACCTTGGGGACTGCCAAAGCACCTGCAACCCTAGCCCATGTCGTTTGCAGAGCCTCGATCCTCCCAATTGTTCAACGCCGAGCTGTCATCTAACTTCGAAGAAATCTCTGACCCAGGCTCCAGGCAAAGCATCTCGAATCGTGACATCTGCACTTGAGAGGCATGTCTCCCATGCCCAATGTCGGCGGCGGCACGGCGGGAAGATTTCACGCCACATCATGCGTACATGTTCACTCCAAGCGTAGAAGAAGGCTACAGCTATTGTAGGGATTCCGGCGTTCTGGTCGGTCAGGCCCCATGCAAGTTCCTTCCGAACCAAGGGCGGCAAAAGCTCTGCCCAACTCCTCCCAGGTATGGGATGCATGGGTGGCATGGGTGGCATGGGTGGCATGGGCACCGTCGGCATGTACAGCATGCAACCAGGCGGGGACTCGCGAGAGCGATTTGCCATCCAGACTACTGCGATTAAACATGCTCTCTTCGTTCCTGACTGTGCTCATGGTCGGCCTTTTAGTGGCCTTTGTTTAGCGAAGGCTGTCAGCGAGGGTGCGTAGGAACACTGCCTCCAGAGAGAGAGGCAGAGAGAGAGCGAGAGAGAAAACGAGGGCGGGGCCGACCAGTTTCTCGCTCCAATCAGATAGAGGTGCGCGTTTTCACCTCACAACCCGCCACTTGCTTTTGCGCGCAAAGTCGCCTGGCTGAGGCACATGGGGGGACAGGTTTGCGTGGGGGCACGGGTGAGGTCCGGAGGTGTTTCTTCCCCATCAGTGCCTCAGTCGTTCCAACCGAGTGGCCCCGATTCGCAGACGCCCCGGAGTTCGCCCCCATGCCTCCAGAAGGAAAGAAAGAAAGAAAAACATGAGAGAGAGAGAGAGAGAGAGAACGTGTCAAACATATTCGGTTTGCTGCTGGTGCCCAGGCGGCCTCTCATCCGACGCGTGCCCTTGCCAATGCTGAGATATACTGAGGGTTGGGGCCAGGTTGGGAGGACTTGCTGAGGTTTAAGCCTTCCATGAAGGCCATCAACAGTTGACATTGGCATCCGTGCCTCAACGCATTCGGGCAACATACAGTGTACACTATACACACGAGAAGGCAGCAAAGCATGCATCTGCCAAAAAGGTATGTGGACAAGAATCTGCGGCCGCTCGATGCAGAGCATTACTCGGCTGCGGGCCTCGTGCCGCAACCTGGGCCGCAAGTACAACACCTACAACAGCAAGCCGTGTCAGGCCTACCAGTCCATGAGAGTCCATGAGAGTCCAGTATTCTCACGTCATAGAACAACGTGGGACCGTAGCTGTTGGTTGGTCTTGCCCTCAAGCCCAAGACTAAACCCCTACCATGCAAGGCCCTGATACCTTGAAATGTGTTGAAGCGTTTCGCCGGTGTAGCTCCAAGCTCCATGGCTGAGGTATCGCAAGAGACCCGGGGGTGTCGAGTTGCTGCTCGCACGCCCGGGCCCAAAGCCAATTGGCGGGGCAGCTACTAGAGTGATACTTCCCTGGTCTCATTCTCAGTGCCAGAGCCAAATCACTCTGAACCATCAGACAAGGTGGAATATTCTGAGCATCTTGATCTTGACAACTTCTTGTGCAACAACGTGATATATTGTCATGCTGTTGCCCACTCCGTTTCTGCACGCCTGAGGTGAGAAGCCGTGGAATTCATTCATCAACGCATACGATGCTCGTCTGCGATTCGGGGGTCGATGTGTTCCCGCATCATGCTTTGCACCATCCTGGAAGAAGTTTCATGACGGTATTCTGAAGGTGGACTCCTACAGCTGATGCATTGCCTGACTTCGGGACACTACTCTAGGGTAATTCAGCTTGTCCAAAATTCTCAAGCACAAGATAGGGCAACATCTCACCACGGGTTTGTCTGAATCACTTCTTCCGTTTTGCATGGATGCGTCGGGTCTTTCTGTGAACTTAGACATGCACCTGTGCTGTGAGCTTCGGCTTTTTTCGCCGCCTCAGAGCACAGACTTTGAGAAAGACAACCTCGCACCCGAAGACACGCTTACAGCATTTGTAAGAATGTGCTTCTTCGTTGTGCAGAGCATATCCCAGGTGATCTATTCATTGGGGGGCCCAGGCTTTGCAGTAGAACTCTGCGGCCAAGGCGTAAGCTCAGCTCTAGTCAGTATTGGAGGACAAGGCATCAAAATGCAAGCCCTCATTCCACCCGAGGCCTTTCTCGCAGTACAGCCTGTGCCCAAAATCCCACTTGTCCTAAACCATCGAACGATAGGACTCAGCATCCGGTAGGAATACGCGGAAGTTCTTGTGAAATCTGTGTGGTAGCCTGTCCAAGTCCAACTTTCCATTCTTTTCAAGCCTTCCGGGTTTTGTGGAAGGGTTGCTAATTGCTAACAACAAAACCAAAGCCTCGAGGAACAAGATCAGCATGGCAATCATCCCATGTCGTCCAAGTGTTCCAACTACGGGGCCAGTGACGTGGGCGCACTACCCGAGGATCCATTAGCCTGGAACATCTTCGGCGGCAAGCGCGTTTCACGTCAGGAGCGCTCGCATCTCCTCCCCAAGCCCCAGTCTAAGACTTGGGTTTTGGTATTTGAGGTTCACAGCCCGTGTATAGGCTCAGGGCATGGCGCTCGTTGTGCCCGCAATCTCCTGGCCTCTGGATCTGGATACGTGAGTGGCTTGGAGCGCGGTTCTTCCGCAAAATTCCATTGTAAATCCGGTGCTGCAAATTACGTAATTGTAAACGCTTGCGCGCGCCGCCTCGGCAGCCGGGCCGGGGGTCCCAGAAGGGTCCGGCTCAAAAGTCCCAAAACAGCCAAGTTCGCGCGTTTTTGGAGCACCCCCTCTGTAGAAGCCGCCGACAGGCGGGACCGGGGGGGGGGGGGGGTCCGTCACAAAATTTTGCATCGGGGGAAGGGTTAGGGAGGAGGCCCGATCCGGGTCTGCTTGTTCCAGACGCTTCTCGGCAGGAAGCCGAGGCGAATTACTTGTTGGCACTCAGGTTTGCTCCCTGCTCTTGGAGTTGAGTTGATGGGATGGGTGAACATGCTGTCACGGTGCTCTTCAGCTTTGCTTCTGCTGGCCCCCAGGAGCGATCCGTAGAGGTGACCGCAGTGAGGCACACCTGCGCAAGTAATTGCCGCAAGAAGAGCATAGAAACATCGCAAGTGAGACGACAAAGACGAACTGTTGGTTTAACTGCGACAAGTGCTGAAATCTTGGCCTCGTGACCATGAGCGAATTCCGGACGATGAATCTCTGCCTTTCCTTTGCTTAGGGGGGTTAGGGGTTTTTCGGTTGTAGTTCTCGGAGGCTCAGAGTGCTTTGATGAAAGCAGAGGTGTTTTCGTGAAGCCGTCTGTGACTTCGAGGCAGCAGTGGGCTCAGACAGGCGGAAAGTTCTTGGCGTCTTCGAGGGGGTACTTTGTGCTTTCAGAGCTGTTAAATGGTTCACCCAGGACTGCTGGACTCAGGCTCAGCTTAAGAGCACAATGTGTGGAATCAGGTTTGGATTATCAGTGGTTGCAGCTCCTCTGGAGTACCATTCTCTGGTTTGGGCTCCCTCGAACAGACCAACGATTTCATCGAGAAGCTGCCCGGGAGTCTAAGACGTCTCCAGGCTCCTACAGACGAGGTGCTGCACAACATGATACCCAATGGCTTCTACATGTGGCACGCGGGCTCAGACACATGGGGTCGAGTACATAGTACAGGCTGTGAACGTGGATCTCCAGAGCATCGATTTCATGGCGGTAGGACTGAATGGTGCCACGGCAAAGGCTGCGGTTGAGGGCTGGCACTGTTGCTGCCTTAGGCGAATTTATATCTCAACATCTAGCTCGCTCATGGCAGCAACTCCACATGGGCCAAGTCCTGCTCGTGGCACGGTACCCTTACTATTTACCCCGGCGCCAGAGGAGTATTCGGAATGTGTTTTGTGAAAACTCAATCTGGCTGATTGTGCTGGAGAAGTGTTGTCAGAAGACTCTGCTGTCATTCCTTCCAGGTATCCTTTGGGTAAGTATGCTCTCATCCTCGTGGAGGCCAGCTGCTCGTAACCAAGTTCTATCAATTGCGTTCGCATATTCTGCAGTCGTTGCTCGTAAAACCCTCCTTGTGCAGAGCCTTCATGGGGGTTGAGGGGATTTGAGGGCTGCAACCAGTTCAAAGCCCGGCCTTGAGGGCACCTGGAAGGCTCACGATGCCCCCCAAGCCGCCAAGCACTCGTCGGGACTCGTAGGGCCAAAATTGTGCGCTGCAGGTTGAGGATGGGAGTCTGGACGATCTTCCAGAGAAGTTTGCCGAGGCCAAAGAGGCCACAACCTTGCCGAGCATGTGCCACGCGCACGAACCATACGCTCTCAACTTACACGCCTTTAGACCTGATCTCGCAAGAACCGTGTCAGGCGAGCCCTGGCGCAGACTCGGAGTACAGAATATTGCCCATGGGCGTCAAAAAGTCGCCAGCTCGGTCAGGACCAGTACTTGTGGGAATGTGCACGATCTTCTTTCCAGCTTCTGTCGCTGAATCTGACAGAAGCTGAGGGAAACACCCTTAGCCTCCACGGCCAAAGTCGAACCTTCCAGAGCTGAGGTGGAAGAAGCAAATAGATCTGTTGGAGTGGGCCGGAATGCTGAGCTTTTCGTTGTTGGGGGGGGCGCCTTCAGAAGATTTAGTCATAGCAAGTATCCACAGCCCAAAGCAAGGGTCACTTCTGGTAAAAATATCTCAGAGCTTCGGGATGGTATTCGGCCAACTGCAACTGCCGTGCTCACTGAAGGTTTGGGGTTCGGGCTTTCGCAGGAAAGTGCTTAAACCGAACCCGAATCTCGAGAGTCTCGAGAGAGTCTCGAGATACCTCGAGGTTCCTGGTGAGGACCTGGCCCCAGAGGCAAAATTCGAGCCTCGGCCCAACATTAGCACAAGTGATTTCTGTTTCCAGGACTTAGTCTGTAGGGCTGGCCGAGGGCTCAAGGGGTCCTTGTAAAGTGTGGGCCCCTTTGTAGTGTTCTAGGCCTTGTATGTCGACACAAAGCGCATTTACACACCGAAATCCATGCGGCGTCCTGCGGGGTGTGGATCCTCAGGAGGTGAGCGACCTGCTCAGCAACATGCTCAAGGCGACGGATGCTAACAGTACATGAACCATGAGCATACAGTTTTCACTTGTGGCAGTTCTGCACCACTTTCCAGGGCCCTCGTCTTCGTCTTCGAGGGCTAATGGCCCCTCAACCCTGAAGCGCAGAATGACAGGTTGCCAAATTCCTTGATTTCCTGGCTGGCCGGATGGATCCCGTCGCTCCCTGCACTACTTTCACCGTGGCTGTTGTTGGGCTGTGGAATTCAATGAGCGGTAGAGAAGGGATATATCTATTTGGTGCGAGGCCTGTCAGAAAGGGGAACCTAATGAGGAGGAGTCCTGACAGCCTGTGAAGGGGAATGCCAGCTGCAAAGCATGTGCACCGAAGTCTGGACGCGATGGCTGTTCCTGGCTTAGAGCCAGGCTGAGATCTGGCCGAAGGGCAGCCAGCCGCAAAGGCTCGGCCTCCTGCTAAACTTAAGAACGCCCCTCAGGAAAAGTTCAGGGGTCGGCACAAGCTCCTCCACTGAGCTGAAGCCCAAAATGAAAGAAAGGTTGGGCCCAAGACGGTCTCATGGGCTCAAGGGTTTCTAGCATCCGCAGTTTGCGGATCAGGGGTGTTCAGGTGCGAGGCTTCAAGCCCCTAGACTAAGAGACGTAACAGTTTCAGACCCCCCACAAACTTGAAGCCTGACCCCTTCTGAATATTTCTGAATATTTCTGAACGTTCTGAGCCTGGCAAGCCCTCTCGAGAGGGGGCTCTGCGGCTTGAATACCTGAGAGCAGCAAAGCTGTAAAAAGTTTAGGCTTTCCGGACTTGTCTTGGGGCACTATGCCTAAACCCTAAACCTTATAGCCTGAAGTTGAGGGGGCCTCAAACAAGCCTGTGCCTGCCAAGCTTCAACATCACCAGGCCCATTCTCAATGGCGACATGCGGAAGGGAAAGGGCAAATCCAAGGACATTTTACTGTGTTATTGTTAAGGCTGTCCAAACACGTTGGGGCACTTCTGTGTTGCAACTTCGCGCGTTTGGGGGTTCAAGTTTGTCCTGAGCCTCTCGGGATCAGTCATTCGGAATCCCCAAGTGTGAGTTCTGCGTTTTGCAAGGACTGGGGCGGACCGCAACATGGTGGCAGTTGGGGGGGTTTCAAGGCGTTTTCCGTAGCTCAAGGAAACGCGCGAAGTCATTTAATATCGAACGAAAGGAACAAGGAAAAAGGAACAAAAGAGCCCATAAAATTATCTAATTTCGCGCGGTCAACTACAAACCCCAGGAATAACAGTGTAACCGCATGAAATAGCCTGGAAAGGTTCCGGCATGCTGACATGGAGCCCTCTTTCTCGAATCATTGCGTTGAAGCCGCGATGAAGCCGTGATGAAGCCCGAGCGGCAGACACAGTGCTTCGAGGTCCATGGACAATGGCTACAAGGGCCGCGGAAAGGCACGAGTCTTTAGGGCTTAGAAAGGCTAGGCATATGCAGGCGGCCTTAAGGTGAGAGCCGCAATGTCAGTGGGTTCGCGTAGCTCTGCAGCCGCTGTCCTTGCGCCAACGCTTTTCGAAGTGCAGAGCTTTTGAAGTCCGCCCACGAGAAAGTGTAACTGCACCGCGCCAGGACGGCTGGGGGCCGCGACCCAAGTGAGAAGTCAGGAAAGTTGAGTCAAGTGCGCTTTTCAGAAGTGCAGTTGAGAAGTGCAGGCTATTGCAGGCTCTGCAGGGATTTTGGCATTGTGTGGAGCTGTGTTCAGACTGATTTTAGATCTGGTGCCATTCCACCGAGGTGTGTAGTGGGACCCTGCAGGTTCACTGTGGATGCACAGTTTCTCGGCACCTTGCCCAATGCACACTGAGGCCTGGAGATAGCAATGGCTACAAAGGCAAGGGGAAAAAGGCGCCGCTCATCCATTACACGCTGAACTCTACCTGAGCCGGAAGGTCAGAGTCTCAAAGCCAGGCCTGAAAGAGTGGCAGTTGCAGAGCATGGGACGTGCCCCCGTCGTGCCAGGGGAAAGGCAAGGGTGGCGGCCTCAGGAATGCACTGCTTCCGGTTAGAATGAGAAGTTGCTTGATAGCGTTTCGGGGTTCGGATCATTAGTCACTCTTTACACAATGCTATACAATGCTATACAATGCTCACGATGCTCATGCCCGGCTTCAAGGCTTGATCATGGTGCAATGCGATAGCTTGCTCCAGTAGCGGCTGCAGTTGGGGGGTACATGTCGGGGTGTATCAGAATTGGCCGGCAATGCAGCCGTGACTACTGTGCGCTGCTGTCTCACGACCAACTTAAACATGTGTGCTGATACTCTGACATTTTTGCAGGTCCAGGAGAATACGGCTTACAAGCACGCTAAGCCCAGTCTATAGAGCATCATCCCATCGTCATCCCATCGTGCTCAAAAAGCGCACCCAGGCTTCGGCAAGGTGGCAGGGCCCGCTGTGCCGTAGCCTGGCCGCATACAACTTTGGGTCTTGCAATATTGGGCGTCGGGTTTTGGGGTCTGGGGATCACAGCGAAGGGTTCTTGCTACAGGAAGTGCACCAACTTCAGCCTTGTTCTTTGCCAGCGACGCCTTCGGCCCTAAAGCTGCAAAGTAGCTGCGATTGAGGCAAGGCCATTCCGAAGTTTGGCTGTGAGCTTCCCCGTAGTCTCTTTATCTTACATCGCTCGGTTTTTTTGCGCATCTATCGGTGTTCACATTGGGGAACTGCATTCCCAGATTATATCTCTTGATGCGTCGAAGTCGGCGTCATTTACACAGCGCCTGCATGGCGCTGTGCATGTTGGCAGATGTTGGCAGTGCTTCTGTTGATGGAGGAAAGCTTGCACTGCTTGGAATGGCCAACCAAGGTAGAGACCCCGCCCCCCCCCCCCCCCCCCCCTTTTAAATACTGATTGTTGATCCTCGGAAGTGCCGTGGGTTCCAATGACAAGAATCTTGCACCACCTCGGTATCCATCATCGTCAATATGAAAAAGGGGGTGCGGGGTTATGCTGATGTGTCGTGTCACTTGTTATTCATTAGGTGGTGCAAGATTTCCTCCATCAACCGACAGGATCCTTTTGCTGAGATGACTAAAGCAGCCAGTGTATTTACTAGACATCACCAAACTGCCAGAGTCCCCTGTAGCTGCAGAGCAAAACACGGCCCTGCTTCCAAGCGGGGGCGCTGCGTCAGCTACCGACGGTTTCGTGGAACGATTTTGGGGGGTCGGAAATGTTACCAGGAGAGCCCAAAACCGTTCGAGCACGAAATGTTTTTTTCCATTGCACGACGGGTACTCCACTTCGATCCAAGTTGTCTGTTCCACTCTGCTCCACTGGACTCCGCCTGTTGCGCTCCAGTGTACTCTGGATGAGTGTGATTCCTGCACTCTTTGTACAGTTAACACTCAGTTCGCACTCAGTTAACACTACAGTTAACGCTGCCGAAATGCTGGGAAAGCCCGCATTTTCCTCTTAAAGACAATAAAAACAGTAATTTGCTTCTTCTACAAACGTGTTTCCAGCAAAATGCTGTTTTTTTGCAGCATTTCGGCAGTGCTAAGTGCTAACTGTAGTGCTACGTGTAGTGTTAACTGTAGTGTGAACTGAGTGTTAACTTAACTGAGTGTTAACTGTGGAAAAGGTACAATATGCAGTTAACACGGTGTATACATCTTGCTTGCTGCGACGACGCGGTAAGGTACTGTTGCAACCCTACACCCCAAGCCCAAACCCCGATGGATCGGTGTCCACATTGGGAATCGCGATGTGCCGAAGTCGGCTTCTACATGTCAGGAGCTGCAAGTTAAGCGACGGATGATTGCTGGGGCCGCCGTCACACTGATCGCCGCGACGACTCGACCAACCCCCCTAGCAGTCGCCATTTAGGCTTGATCGAAGTAGAGATTCCTCAGTCGGTTGATTTTCCAGCGTCTACATGGTGATGAGCTTCTGACACATATTTAACATATTGTACGTGCCAAAAACTCTGGCGTCCACAGCATGCCTGAATCCAGCGTCTACGTGGGGGGATTGCTTTGCTGTGAAATGCAATTCCGCTGCTGATGTGTTTTTCTCGCTATGTAGCGTCCACAATGGATGATGTAAATTCTCGCGACCCGATGTGAGAGTGGCCCGCCACTTGTACTGCTTCAGGTTCTCGCAGGGAGTTCCTGGAGTTCCCTTGATGCAGATGCCGTGCCTTGTCTGGACGCACATGCGATGTCAGCAGGCAGTTGACACTGGAACTTACATCTTTAGTTGTTAACGTTGCCAAAATCCCTGGCGGACACAGATCGTTTATAGAGAGGCACTTCCGCATTGGATGACGCATGTCGTAACGAAAGTCAAGGCCCCCTCCGCCCATGCCCGTGTACACGGCGCCGCCTCCAGCGGCCATGCAGCCGGGTTCCGAGGCCAAGAAAGTAACGGTTCGCTGAATCTCGCTTTTGCATGTATCGTCGCGTCGGTTTGAGTCAATTTGAGGTTTTTGACATGAACCTCAGCCTCAAACGGTAATTTGGCGGCGCTCTGTTTGGGCTTCGGTGCTCGGCTTCCATGGGTGTGTTTGTTGTGCGCTCAGGGCGCACCAGCATTCGCAGATAAGGGTTTAGGAGTTGGAGCTTGGTGTGGAATGGCGCCGGCAAGTAAGTCTACTAGCATGATGGATGCAAAGCCCCTAAGGCCCCTAAGCTTTAAATAAACGGCCCCAAAACGAGCCGGCGGCAAAGTCGGCCTCCAGGAGATGCAGAGGCAGATGTATGGCGAGCAGCTGTACGTATTGGTGCCTGCCTCAGCTGAAGCTCGTACGGTTCCAAGTTGGGCCCAAGAGCTTCGAAGGCTTGAGGTTTAGGATGTTTCGGGCCATTCCTAAACCCCTAAGCCCTTGAGATCTCTGAAGCTACACTGCAGCCTCGCTTGCCAGGTTCTGCCGCTGGCTCCAAGCCCATACCTGGCTCAGAAGATTACAGGTGCACGCATGACATGCGGCTGAGGGTCTACGGGGAAGAAGAAGGATAAGGGCTTTACATGGCTTGACGCAGGCTTGTTTGGGATGTGGGGTCTGCTTCCGCATGTCAGCCGGCTTGGCAGGCCATGCAGGCCTTTGGGGTGTTCTGATTCTGAGTCATTATATCCAGATTTTGTGCCTAACCTACAAGGGGAATGACATGGAATGATATTCCGTCGGGCTTTTCCGTCGGGCTTGTGCCCTGAAGCCGTTTCAACATTCTTGAGCTGCAAATCCCTTAAGATCCTTAAGCCGAAGCTCAAAAGTCTAGCATGCGTTTGGGCCCTGAGGTTGCGCAGGTTTGGTGTTCGCGTGACAGGCATTCTTCTTCTTTTCGCTCAAGTCACTTGAGAGGCATGTTGCTGGAGCTGCCGCAGAACGCCAGGGGCCTCAACACTTTGCAGATGACCTGGGCTTTGAGCCGCGGCAATCTTGTAAGCTTTGCAAGCTTGGAAGGGTCCGTGGCGTGGCAGAGTGCGTCTCGCTGAGGAACTGGTGTTGAACCTCACAGACCCGCAAGAGCTGCAAAGGAGAGTCGAGGAGGCGAGAGCCTGAGAGAGAGATTCGGGAAGCCAATAAGCTGTGGTTAAAAGAGGAGAAAACATATGATCTTTTTCGCTCTTTGGCTCTTTGCTCAACTTTGCTCCCGAAAGCTTGGAGACGACCTCCTACTCCAAGTGCCATCGACGCCCCTTTTCCAGACGCATGCCAGGCGCTGGAGGTGCTCAAAGCCGATGGAGTTACAAATTGACTCGAGGCGTCTTAGGGAAAGGGTCTGCTTCGGGATTTTCGATTTACTAGGTTCAGGGGCAGCGGCAAAGAGCGGACTTATTGAATCGCGGCCGATGCACTCAACATGTGAACGTTGTTCTCTAAATGATTCAGGGAGCTGGAAGGAGCCTAGCTCGACGACATGCAGTGCAGCAAAACCATGCTTAAGCTGCAGAGTTTGACGAGAGTTCCTTGTCCGCTTTGAAATCCTTTTTCCTCTTACCGTAGAGGCTGCCCTTAGCATCGGACCTGCCTACGATCCATGCACCTCTTACTCTTCTGGGATCTTTTGGGGTTCAGTGCCTGTTCATAAACATCGCCAACAGAAAGCCAGTTGTTTTGACAGCATGGTTGCTCCTGCACTTCGGTGTAATTTCGATCAGTTTTGGTTGCAGTATGACTCGGTATGACCATCTCAGAAGGTGTGGAGGCCTCCTGGACAGCATTCTCTCTCTCTCTATATATATATGGTACCGCCCCCCCAAAGATCCACCCTTTTTTCCTTTTTGTTCCCTCTGTTGATGTGTTGTTGCTGTGTTGTTGATGTGCTACTGTACTTTTTCTATGTTTTAATAACCAAACACATGATGATGAACGACACGCGACACCATTACCTTAATTTACTTGACCGAGGCCCCGCGAATTTAAGCCGCATTTAAAAAATTCAGTTAAATGCGGACACGACCCTTTGAATTTAAAACTGCATTTAGAAATTTAAGTTAAATGCAGACCACTCCCAGGAACCAAGAACCAAGAACCAAGATGCCCCGGACTCTTGATTCTGGAATCTTGGTTCCTGGGGCTGGGCTGCATTTAAAACTGCATTTCAAAATTTAAGTTAAATTCAGACCACCCCCCGGGAGCCAAGAACTAGTGAAAGGGGTACGTACGCCAGAAGGTTTTGTTTAGATACTTTACTGATGTATTTGCTTTTTTCAGGATGTTTCAGGTGGTTGTACGCCTCGTCAGGAGAAACGAGAAAACCTGCTACGGGAACGGTGTTGTCTATTGGAAGTCTCTAAACCGGTGGATCTTTGGGGGGGGGGTAGTATAGATATGCTACCCCGCCCCCGGGTTATCCACGCTTTTTTGTGGTTCTCCAATGTTCTCCACGCTTTTTGTGGTTGCGAGCCAATTAAATCGTTCACGGGCCGCGGTGACCCCTGAACTCCCCCCCCTCCCCCCCCAGTCCTCTACATAACGTAAATGTATGAATGTATGCAATCCTTGAGATGTTGAGTCCTCTCCATCTGTCCAAACACTGGGCACAGCGACCTCCTCCCCTCCCTTCCGCTGAGACGCTCCGAAACCCTGTAGGGTTTAAGGCTTAAAGCCGATAGGGTTTAGGGTTAAACCTGAAACCTGTACCTTTAGATCCATAGGGTTTCAAGGTTAAGCAATTACACCTAAACCTTTAACCTTTAAATCCTATAGGGTTTATAGGTTTGTTGATTTAAGATCTCGGTATTTAAACCTAAGCCCATAGAGTTTAAACCTTAAGGGTTACGATTTAGGCATCTAAACCTGAACCCTTTAGGGTCAAGACCCTGAAAGCCTATAGGGCTCTAAAAGGCCCAAAAGTTTTAACCTCACATGCGATGAAGGTATGCATGCCCAGACCTTAGGTTTTTACGATCCCTAAACCTAAAATCCCAGATGGTTATGCCTCTGTTTTTAGGGCTTGGTGGAAATGCAAAGAAGAAGCAGGTATCGTCAAAGGTTTCGGGGTCGTCAAGGTTTATAAGCCCATAGAGTTTAAATCATAAGGGCTTGCGGTTTAGGCATTTAATTTAAGTCCAAATCCTCAGCCCTTCAGGGTCAGAACCCCGAAAGCCTATGGGGCTCCAAAAGCCTCAAAAGCTTTAACCCAAAACTGTAGGCGCTGAAGGTAACCATGCCCAGACCTTGGGTCTTCAAACCTTTAAAAACCCCAGAAGGTTTATCTCTAAAGCCCTCGCGGGGTTAAGGCCTAGAGGGTTCAAAGGTTTAAGGTGGAGGCATTGCCTATAGGATCAGAACCTTAAAGCCCTGTGTACGACTCACCTTTACCCACTATTTGATGGTTCTGTTTCCCCTTTCAAAGTTTTAAGGATTTTAAGGAATGTAAAAGGACCCTTCAATTCTTTAAAACCCTCAAACTTCAAACTCCTTAAGATTTTGAAAGGCCTCTGGCTTTCAAAATTCTAAGGATTTTAAGGAATGTAAACGGCCACGTAAATACTTTAACATCTGTAAAATCTTGAAAAACGTTAAAATATTTTGGAAAAGGACCGACCCGTGTGAAATTTTCAATATCCGTAAAGTCCTGAAACCCTTGAAATTTTGAAACAAAATAGTATTTGGGAAAAGGCCCGGCCCATTGAACTTTTCTAAAGCCCTTGAAATCCTTAAACTTGTCGAGACACACGGACCGGTACAAGCCGGTACAAAACGGTACAAGTTGTACCGGCCCCACCCCTGGAACCAAGAACCAAGAACCAAGATTGCAGGGAGGTCTTGCCCTGCAATCTTGGTTCTTGGTTCTTGGTTCTTGATTCTATGGGGCCGGTACAACTTGTACCGATTCGTATGGTGCGACAACATAGAGACCGGTACAAATCGGTTCAAATCGGTACAAGTTGTACCGGCCCCATGGAACCAAGAACCAAGAACCAAGATTGTAGGGCAAGACCTCCCTGCAATCTTGGTTCTTGGTTCTTGGTTCCAGAGGCTTAGGTCGGTACAACTTGTACCGATTTGTACCGGTTTGTACCGGTCTCTACTGGTGCAATATGAACATATAGATAAGCAACCAGATATAAAGAAAGAAAGAAAAAGTAAATCAACACGCTGGGACAAAGAAAACAAATCACGAACGAAAAACAGAAATGCGCGTGCCAGAACAAGAAAAACACAAAACAAGCAGAAAAGGTGTGGATAACTGGGGGGGGGGGTACCACATATATATATATATATATATATAAGTCATATAAAGCCGGGCACGCTGAAGCATGGGCATGGAAATCACATGGGTTGGAAGAGCGTGCCGCTCGACACTACTGCCCTTCCTCTGTCATGTCTAGACTGAGTCCCAAATCAGGAGCTAGATGCAACCTAAATGTGATCCCTGCTCTGCCCGGCCAGGGGTGACGCGCGTGCGTCCCGATTGCGCAAGACGTGCGCTGTAGACAGCTGTGTTGCCGAGTCGGGCGCCATGACGCTGAACATGGATACGATATGTAAAGTGAAAGTGTTATCAGGGGTATCCAGCCCATCGATCGGCACAAGTAGCAGGTGCCTGCAGTGCCTGCCCTTTTGGGCCCTCGAGCGCCCAGTTCAGCATCAACTTTCAGGGTTTGTACTTCTCGGTCCTGGGCTTGGGGGTTCTGTCGTTATCTGTGGTTGAAGCACAGCCTACAGGCTTTCGATCAAAGTTATTCCTCCAGGCAGCTCCCTGGGCATTTCCGTGTTAGGCGAAGGCACTCTCGACAGCGGCTGGCAGCAAGTCAAAAACAGATTCCCGCGCCTCCCGGCCGAAAATGCAGGCTATGAGGCATTTGCCATCAGGACTCCTCAAAATGGTCCGAGGGTCAACGCAATTCACTCACAACCTTCATACGCCGGAGCGATGTTCAGATTGATTGTATTCTTGTGCTTGATCGTGGCGAGGCTTGTCGACGGCTTGTCGGTGAATGTGCAAAGAATTCAGGAATTACTTTCAGCATGACGGCCCTTCCAAACAGTGAATTCAAGACCCTGGACCATTGAGGCAAGTAGCAGAATGGATTCGAGCAATCCTCGGAGCAGTTTGCCAGAGTTTGCCAGAGTCTAACTCAGCACCATTGCTTGGCTGTTGGCTGTTTCTTTGGTACGTGCCTACACCTACAGCGAAGGTCGCGTGCGTTTGCAGTGCAGAATGGCAACTGTTCGAACCAAGACGTGGTGAGTTCTCTACAGTGTTTTCTCCCTCCCTTGGGGTACCCTACCGATGCAGGTCTTTGACTGAGTGCTTGACATGAATCCGGCCATGTCTCCCCAGATTTCTCTGCCGCGATGGAAGCACTTCAGGATTGTTTTGCCCTTGGGATGTAGCTGCTTAAAGAACATGCTGGCCTCGATCCTGACGATATCCAAACGTGCCGCTACTCGTCTTCTTTGTCGTCGTTGTGTCTAGCCATCCAAGTAGTGCGAAGGTTACCTGGCTGCTGCTTGGTGGTGCGGCGGTAGACAACTGCTGATGTTTAACGCTTGTCACACGAAGCGCACCTTGCAGATCCCTGGAATGGATACGGGCAACGAAGCCTAGTGACATGTACATCCTGTGGCGAATGAATCTGTTGCATCTTGGACTGGGGTTGCGGAAGCCTTCTACGCAGTTTAGAGGCGTTCAGGGATGTTCTAGGAGCATTGCTAACAAACCATAGTCTTTTGTTATTTGCTGGAACGGTAGCCAGGGCTTCTCTGCGAAGCCAACAAGTCTGACTCTGATAGGGGCCTTGTCGGTGCCAAAATGCAGCCGGAATCCTAACCCCGGGAGTAAAAGACCTGGTGCTGCTGGGTGCGTCAGTGTGCTGCCCTATTTGGCTGCCCTTTTGCGTTACATATTGTTGCAAGTGTGACAGCGCCGAAAAAGCTTGGCAGATTCGTTGCGCGGGTGTTTTTTGGGTTTAGGGATGTTTGGGGAGTTTGGAGGGTTTAGTGTAGCACCTTTCGCATCTTTGTACCTCTCCACAACCTTGATGCACTAGGAGCATTATGTATGTATGTGTGTGTGTGTGTGTGTGTGTGTGTGTGTGTGTGTGTGTGTGTGGGTGCGGGGGTGTGTGCGGGGGTGTGTGCGGGGGTGTGTGCGGGTGGGAGTGCAGGTTGTTTAGCACAAAGAGGTCAGGTTGATTCCATGGGGTGCTGTTTAGATGTACATGTAACTTTTGGGTTTGGGCCTGGGATAGACATCGACCTCATCGTGGACGAGCAGGAATAGATGTTGGACTTCATGTCCGGTCGCAGCTGTGAGCTGCTCAAGAAGGGCCCTTCTAGTATTGTAGCAGCCGAATCTGTACAGTTTTCGCCCCCGTGGATAGTATTCCTGTACGTCGTGGACTTGATTGGTCAACTCGCATCCGGAGGAAAGAGGAGCCAAAAGGGTCGGGCGTTGACGAGGAATAGATCCTTTTCCCTAACCTCGGGATAGTTATCTGTTCTCTTTACAACTCATAGCCGGAGGCCGGAGGATACTGAGGGCAGGTGGCTGTTCAGGTGAATATCGGGATAGGTGTACAACACGCAGCCGGACGGCTAGTGGATACATCTAGAGCGATAGGTTACCACCCCCTGGAGATAGCAACTCTGGGGATCCTTCCGATAGTTAACGTCGGGAGTGGCTCGGAACGATTGGCTAGCTACCTTGAGTTCCCCGTTGACAGGGATACTGTTACTTCTGGTGCAACATTACAACCTACAACTGTAAATATACAACTTCTTTCTCCTCGTGTGGCCTGAGCTAGTTACTGGAACGGGTTGCGCAAGTTTTCATTGGTTTGGACACTTCGCACAGGTTAAGAGCCTTGTTGCTTGGCCTGGACGAGCTGTTCGAGAAGTTTTTCTTGGTATAGCGAAGAGGTACCACTTGCATAGCGAAGTTTTCCGCATTTGTCATTTGTGTTCATTGACTGCAGCAATGTCCACACGTGATAGCATTGGGAGCAGTGAGTCTAGCGATAGTGATGTGTTAGGAGCAGGGAATAGATTCCTCGAGGACCAGGTCACTGCGGTCAATCAGGATGTGGCCGCCGTTGATAGTCATGTGAGAAGCATAGCCGACGCCGAGACCATGAGCTTCATCGACGACGGACGGAATAGTGGAAGGACACGAATGGAGATGGATAGTAGTGCTGATAGAGATCGCCTCGGCCTCAGTTTGTCAGGACCGCTTACTGTAGACGTTAGGTCGAGCGCTGCGGGTAGTATGTTAGTGCCAGGACCACCCCCAGGGCTGGCGGATAGAAACTTGGAGATTGTGACGACGATGGATAGAATGGGGAGATCGGAAGGACTGGGCTATGCCGGGATAGCGGATATGTCAGGCACTCAGGGGAATGACGCAGGCGAAGGATTGCGGGAGCTGCTTGCTATCCCATCAATCGAAGATAGAGGGGATGCCGTAATGCAGCTCAGCATGCTTGCAAGCAGTCCTGTAGTGTTTGATCCAGTTATGGGAGCTACAGATTTAAATGAGTATAGGGCCGGAAGAGGTGGGATAGAAGCGGGAAACGCTAGGACTCCGACGCTTGCTATCGAGGATCTGGCTGGAATAGATGGAAGGATGGAAGAGGGACCGTTCGTCATTCCCTCCGAGCCTGTGTCCCACGGGACGAATTACGAGTCAACGGGAGGTGCCAAGGGAGTCACTGGTTCCAGGTTAGAAATGGCGATCGAGGACAGAGTGGATAGCCTTGCAGTGTCATCATCGTCAGACCATGATAGGACGATCAGGAGGAATGATGATGGAATAGATGCGATGATGCCTAGTGGCGAGCTCGGTGCTGAGGGCGATCGAACGAGAAGTGCGGATAGCGGACATTGGATGGGAAGAGGGAATGGAGATGATCTCGTTCCAGGAGTGTATTCGAATAGTGCGACCATGATTGGGAATGTCGGTGCCGATCCTACAAACCTGGAGTTGATAGCTAAGGGATCGTCGGCGGTAGCGCAGAACGTGGTCAGTGAGAGTGATGATAGAGCACTGTCTGTATTTTCATCTACAGGCCTCTCGGAGGCATCACCAGGCGGGAACGTTGAAGCGTTGAAAGATATGGGGATGGGTCAGACTACGACGATCGGAATAGAGTGGGGATCCCATGGAATCCGGAGTACTCTCGAGGAAACGGGGGTCATCACTGACGTGGACTTTGCGAAGTTCTTCACAGATCAGGGACCAGGAGAGCCTGGATCAACGCCCATGACGATGCAATCGGATTCGCAGGAACGGTGGAACGCTGGGATATATGGTGCCGAGATCGCAGGGATAGGGAAAGACAGGTCACGAAAAATGTCGATGGGGTCGGATAGTGGGCACTCAGGTGGTCGATCTACGTCATTGAAGAGGGATAGCCCGGGTGGATCGGAAAATGGAGTTGGTACCACCAGCAAGATAGGCAAGATGGATGAGGGACTACGTAAGCAACGAGCGGAGCAGGCCGTTAAGGAGATGAACCAGATAGCCGAGAGCGTCCCCGCAGCCAAGAAGTCGAAATCGACCGAAGTTGGGGGACCGATCCATCAGGCAGGAATGATCACCCCGGATCAGGGTAGCGAGGGATGGGGCAATCGATCCCCGGCTCCACGATCTCCTGGGATAGGTGGGCAGTACGAGCAGTTCGTGATCAATACACCTCCTGAAGGACGAGGCAGGGACGATGAGATGAGGGCAACATCATCCCCGCCAAGGCGGGCAAAGACGAGAACTCCTGCCGATCCGGACAAGTCGTCGTTGGGAGAGATAGACGGCAGGATAGATGACTTGCAGACGGTGGTTGTGGATACGCAGACCGACGTAGCCAAGCTTAAGGTGGCAAGTGAATGTGCAAGTGCAATTGCCAATAGCTCAGCGGAGAAGGCGGACGTCATGAGCAAGAGATTAGTGGAATGCGAGGAGGAGGTGAAGCACTGGAAAGGGTGGATAGAATCGCAGCAGATAGATACGAAGACAACACTGTCGCAAGAGCTGAAAGAGATGAGTCGGATCATGGACGGGAGCATCAGCGAGGATAGGATGGACGATGCAATAGCACCGCAACTGACCGAGGGAGCCATGCAGCTCGCACGGAGAATGAGACGGCAGGTTGAGAACGTGAAGGTGCTCAAGACCTCTGTTACGACCAAATTGAAGGGAGTGGAGGAACGTTTGTCCACGGCGGAGCATTCAGCTGACGTGGCCAAACAGAGTACCGGGACGAAGATCACCACGTTAGAGACAGGATTGAACGAGGTGAGACGTGGCATAGGTGTAGTCTTCTCGAGCATGCAAATGCGACACGAGAATGGAACATGGAAGAACGAGAGACTGGATAAAGTAGAGACGGTTTTGAATAGACAATGGGACCAGATCAAGATAGCGGGCGAGGAACTAAGGAAGCTGAAGTCCAAGGGGAGCCAGAAAGCCGGAACCGATACGGCATCGTCGTCCCATTGCAACAGCCAAGGAAAAGGTCCTGGATGCGGATGCAGAGAACCTGGCGAGGGTCACGGCACGTGCATAGATGGGGCAGTGCGGGGCGAAACCAAGAAGCTGAGTGAAGTGGTTCTGGCGCAGAAGGAACACATAATGACCGTCGCGAGAGAGGTGATAAAGAACCGCAAAAGCGTGGCTGAGATTGTGGCGAACATGACAAAGGTTCACAAGACTTGCGAGAATGTCGCTGCAAGGACCGATCGGATGGATGAGAAGAGAAACGGAGAACAGGCCTGGGTGAAGGATACCGTGCGAAAGATGGAAAAGACAATGGAATCAATGTCGAGCCGTATGATAGATGAGCAGAAGAGAGTCACGGGCGAATTTATCCTTGTCAATGCTCGAATTGATGAGGGCGCACGGAACGAAGGGGTAGGCAAGATGCGAGGAAACAGCGCGGAGATAGGAAAGCCACCGACCATGTCACGCGGACGAGATAGTCACGGTGGGAGTGGGGGAGCCGACGGAAGAGCCAGGAGCGACAACGCCCGAGGGATAGAGGCTTCGAGGCCGGAGTTGGCAGGTCCTGTGGTAGATCGAAGGATTGAGAATAGATGCATTGTGTTAGAACAGCAGGTGACCAAGATCACTAGTCAATTGCAGGGGTTGACCACTGTGAATGAGCGGATCGTGAGGGAGAACGCTAGCCTGCTCAGTGAGATAGAAAGCATGAAGGGGGAGAACAAAGGAGTGACAGAGTCGGTAGCGCGGATGATCCGGGATAATAGAGATGAGGTATCTAAAATGAGAGCGGATCTCGATCTTCGTAGTAGAGAAATGCTTGAACTCAAAGAGAAGAACGAGCAGTTGGAGGCAACGGTACGAGAGTATGAGCGGAGACTGGAGCAGGTGAAACGAAACGATAGCATTAAAGCAGAGCTGGATAGCATGTGGAATAGAATCGGTGAGATCGCCAAGCAGAGCTCCGAGTACGCTATGCCGGCGCCGGCTGCGGGAGGTGCTTCGAACGCTGGCTCCGCAAGACCAAGTGCCGGTGCCACGCCTGCGCCAAGTTCGTTTGGGGATAGAAGAGAGCATGGAAGAAAGGATAGACAAGGAGATGGAGGTCTGTTGGGGGAAGAGACTAGGATTAGAAGGTGCCCTGTATGTGTTAGACAAGCGGAAATGATGATTGCATGCCATGGCTGCGGAAGAGAAGTGTGTGGTAATTGTTATGAGTACCATGATGATTTGTGCATGCTGTGTTCCACTGATAGAAGGGGATGCGATGCCGGAGGGTATGCAGGGACAGGACTTCCGAGGCCGCAGAGCGGACGAGATCATGAGGGGGATGATGCCAGGTTCAGAAATCCGGTAGGCGGAGGGTATAACAAGTTCAAGGACACCAGAGGGATGGAGAAATGCAACGAGATATCGATAGCGAAGGAGCCATCATCCGGGGAAGTAGGACTGTGGCTGGGCGATGTTGCACACACTGCGAAGGCTGCGTATCTGTATGACGGGGACTATGCATACACGCAGGTATTGAGGGTACGCGAAAGGAGCGAAGCGATGATAGACATGGAACTCAAGTATCCTGCGTTAGAGAACCAGCTTTTTAGCGGATTAAAGAGAGCAATAAAGTCAGAGTCATTGTCGGCGAAGGTGAAGATGGAGATGTACAAGACTCAGCAAGTGGGGGATGGAAAGCCGATGACGGCCATGAGATTGCTTACGCTGATAGTAAAGCATGTTGAGATCCCGATTGCAAAAGAGAGTCAGGTGCTGTACGATGGCCTGAGTAGCACGAAGGTGATGAGTTTCCCGGGGAAGCCCGAAGAGGAGGCACTGGAGGAGTTCATGACTAGATGGGATCTAGCGCACACGAACCTTATAGGACTGAAAGGCAATACCTGGAGCGAGCAACAGCTGGGATGGATGTTGCATTCGAAAGTGCAGAGAGTTCAGGTGCTGAACCATGATATTGAGGCATGGAGACTGCTTCCGGACGAGGCCAAGACTCATACCTGGTTGCGAAAGAGAATCAAGGATAGACTGGAGATGTGGAGAGCGGACAAGAACATTGACGAGGCATCAATGCGGGTGAGTCGACAGGCATTCACGAGTGGGTACGCTGCGATGCCGGCTCAGCAGGGATCATATAGAGCACCGGTGAATAGAAGAAGCGCGTACGCCGATGATAGACCGAGGAGTTCATCGCCCGCAGGGGGAAATAGCTACGGAAGAGGGATATCTGTGGGAAGAGGCAGGGACGGACTTTCGCAGGCGGGGAGAGCCGATGACCCGAAGAATAGATATGGATCCAAGTCGCCGTTTGGAAAAAGAGGGGTCTGCTACCCCTATACGCGTGGAACTTGCCCGATGACTGCGGCGGACTGCAAGCATTCGCACGATATTTATCTGTATAGTCAGGCGGAAGAGGTCCTCAAGAAGGCGGGATACTGCTTTGAGCATTTTCGGTACGGCAGCTGCAGAAACGACAAGTGTAAAATGCTCCATGAGGCTATCCCGAATAGCATTAGGGAGGCTTTTGAAACGGTAGAGATAGAGCAGAAGGAGACGAGGCCGTCGAGCCCACATGCTGATGGTGAAGGGCCAAGTTTTCGCCAGGGGCGGGCCGAAACCCACAGGCCAGCGAGGATAGTCAGGAAAATGCGGCCATGCCTGTGGTACGACAAGGGGATGATGGCGCCGAAGGCACGCATAGGGGAATACTGGTGACGACGACAGGCAGGGAGCGAGTGAAGAAGGGTAATAGGCGAGTCAAGGGGTTGGGCTCCGAAGAGACGGGGATAGCAGGACTGGATATATGCTATTGGAAAGGACACACAGCTGATAAGATGGTACGAAAATGCAAAAACGTACACAAGAAGGGGTATGTACATGATGTGAAACGATATCCCGTGATTGAAGAGGCAAAGGCAAGGCTACGAGGAATATCCCTAGCCGAAGAGGTCGTGCTGGACATACTTGCCGGGGAGCAAGGCGAGGAAGGTAGGGATGCATCAAGACTGGCTGATAGGATAGTGGAAGAATGCAGGAGAATAGGTATAGTCGACGAGAGATTCCGCGTGGATAGTCGAGAGGTTAGTCAACCGGCGGCGTCTGCACAGCATTGCTTGCCCCCGGTAATTAGACGATGGATGATAGACTCGGGGTGCGCTATGGATCTGATAGCAGAAGCAGACCTCACCCAGGATGAAAAAGATATGGCCATTGAGGCGAAGAAAGTGAGGTTCAACACTGCCAACGGCAACACCACGTCAAAGCAAGAGATATGCATGGATATACAAGGGATGCCTGAGACGATGAGGATTAGAATGCTCGAGAGTACTCCCGCTGTTCTATCAATGGGGAGGAGATGTATGAAAATGGGATATTCATTTCATTGGCTGGCGGGTGCAAACCCCGTGTTCGTCAAGCCTGATTCGAGCTTGATAGTGCTAAAAGTCATCGGGGATATCCCATACATGGTGGATAGAATGTCAACGGTTGTTAACGAAAGTGAGCGTAATGACTATCACATCTATCCTGCTATGCCAGCGCCTCTTGCGATTGAACTGCCCGTGCGAGGAAATTCCAGTCCGAGAAGACTTGAAGAGAAACAGGATGAATGTAGCCCCAAAAGCGTGGACTCGGACACGGATAGAGACACCGAAGAGGAACCGATAGGAAAGGCCACCAACGATGACGGGAGGCTACTAGACAAGTGGATGTTAACGGGTAATAAAGCGGTGTGTTTCCACAACAAGCCAAGAACGAAGACTTGCGATCCATGGTTTGAAACACTGAAATTCCCAGAGATACATGCACTGGTGCCGCGATTCGCCGAGAGATGTAGATCCAAACGTGTGTACAAAGATGGCAAAACCGTGGCGGAATGGATAGACTGGGTGGACAAGTACAGTGAGGGAGAGAATAGAGACGCGGAAGAGGACTTATGGACAGGCAAGACCATGTTCAAGATAGAAGGGCTCACATTCGAAGGAGCGGATGCAGGAGAAGCGGTGCAGAGCGATAGCGCGAAGGTGAGAAAACATATCTTGAATAGAATGGCTGCGGACGAAGACGCGGGGTTAGATGACCTGACGATGATGCTGGACAAGAACATCGGTGCCGGTGGCGAGGCAGAGACGCTAGTCGAGATAGCAAGGTGTTTATGGCCACTTGCTCCTCAAGAGATACTTGACGGCGGAAAGGCACATAAGCCCCAGGGAGAAACGAGACCTGAAATCATGAAGATAAGGAAAGCGATTGAAGGGAACAGAAGGGTTATTGTGCACATTTGTTGTGGAAAGTCAAGGGGAAAGTTTGATGACATCGCAAGCGAACTGGGAATGAGTGTGATAGATATCGATATGGAGGAGAACGTGCTGCGATCTGATACATGGTGGTGGCTAGTGAAGCTGGCCACGACCAATTTGGTTTTTTGCTGGCTAGCCGGACCGCCTTGCAGAACGAGGTCCGTGATGAGATACAGAAGGCCTGGTCCGATTCCGCTTAGGTGAGGAACGGACCGGAGAGGTGGGGATACTCATTTATCAGTTGGGCCCAGAAGCAGGAATGCCGGGACGACGATATCATCATACTGCGCGTGTGCATGCTTGTGGTGATAGGAAAGGCACGTCACCGACGATTGAGAGCCCCAACGATGTGTCTCATTGAGCAGCCTCAGGACCCCGAGACGTATTGGGATGATACGCCAGAGGGGGGATACGCATCATTGTGGGCGACAGAAGAATGGGATAGGACGAGTGCCATCCTAGGAACGAAGCTGTTCAGTTTTGATCAGGGACCGATGGGACACTCTAGGAAAAAGCCGACAACGATAGCGACTGACGCAGAGTTGATAGGATGGGCGGTCAATCTTAGAGGACCAGGGACTGGAGCGGCGAATGATAGCAGTGATAGAAGCAAGGGCGAGATGAGCGAATCGCAAAACTGGGCGGAGTGGGCACCGGGATTAGTGCGAGCCATTAAGGAGACTATGCGTAAGCACCACCGAGTATCATCAGTGGCCGAAAAGGGGATAGACGAGAGGAATAGGGAGACAATGATAGAACAAGATGATTGTGATGGTCGACTGAGAACGACGTTCTACTGCGCCGCGTGTAAGGCTGATTCATCCGGGGTATGCGGGTTTTGTGAAAGAGCTTTAAGTCCTGAGCAGATTGAGGCGGGACAAAGCGCACGCAATATGACGGATGTGGAATTTCAGCTCGTCCGCGGAATGAAGAAGAATCCGGATGACGACCTAAGGATCGCGGAGCAAGTCGTCGCTGTACCCGGCGAAGAAGAAAGCACCGAAAACGGAGGCGAATTGGATGTTGATATAGATTTGCCCGGAATAGCCGACGAAGAGCAGGCCAGAAGAGGAGTGGGAGAGCCTCAGAAGGATGATAGCGCCGGTGACATGGGAGAAGTGGAACAAACAGAGGCAGAAGTCGGACCTGCAGATCAAGTTCGAGTTGCGGATAGACCTGGCGAAGGGATAGGGTCGAGCAAAGCTGTGAGCATCCGGAGAGCAAGATACTCACCGGAGTATGCAAAATCGGCGGAACATTTGCTCACGCATCTCCCAAAGAACATGCACTGCGTTGCTTGTCGACAAGGCAAAGCAATAAACGTTCCCTTCAACAGGGGCGAAGGCATCACCGACAAGGGTGCCGAGAAGTTCGGAGAGAGGGTCACTGCTGACACGATAGTGCTTCGCAGCAACAAAGACAAGGGAATCCGCGGAGAAAACAACGCAATCGTGATGTTCGACTTCAAGACACAGTGGATACACTGCACGCCCGTGAAGTCCAGAGGAACGGATGAGTTTGTGCGAGCTATCAACGAGTTCCGAGGCCCAGATATGGTGGTGCATCTGTACGCAGACGGAGCCGGTGAATTCTCAAAAGCCTGCGATATCATAGGAACTTGCAGGGCGACTTCTACACCCGGATTACCCCGAACGAATAGCATAGCGGAGCTCAAGGTCAAAGAAGTAATCTACGGTGGCAGGGTATTACTGAGACAAGCAGGACTAGAACCGAAGTGGTGGCCATACGCTGTGCAGACGTTCTGCTTCCATAGGAACGTACAACAGGTGGACGGGGTAAGCCCGTACGGGAAAAGACATGGCAACGAGCAAGACAAAGTGAAACTGATTCCTTTCGGGGCACTTGTTAACTACCTCCCCATTGCTGAAAAGCCTAGAAAAGCTGGCAAAGAGGACGCGGCCCTGCTCGAACGGGGGGATCCTGAAAATGACGCTCTTGAGATTCTCGGAGCTGATGAAGATGTTTCGAGCATGGCCTTGCCCTCTGAAACGAAGGAAACTAAAGAACAACGCTCGCAAAGGGAGGAAGAGCTGAGAGAGATCGATAGACGTGCGCTCGACATGGTCATGACGCAGGACTTTGATGTGCAGCATGCAAAGGACATCATCCTGAAGTTCACTTCGATAGAAAAAGGAATAGCGAAGAATTCGCGGAGCATGGCCACCGGTAGAGGGTTCATAGTCCTGGGGCTGTATGCGTACGGAGGAAAGATTGGCGTTACGAATAGTGCCAAAGATTATCCGGGGATAGCCATGGTGTGCTGCGAGCTGATAGCAAAATGCTTCCCAGAAGCTACTTTTACAACGGTGATTGTGTCTGTCGGAACCAGGATGGGGCCTCACAAGGACAAGTTCAACGAGAGTCAGACATACAACTTTGTTGTGCCGGTAAGCGAGAGGGCGGGTGAAGCTATGATCTGGACAGAAGAGGAACAGTGTGCGAACGAGAGTGGCGACGCCGCCGGGATAAAGAAAGAGGTGCTTCCGGGAAAATGGATATGGGGAAGGACTCGGAAGGTTGATAGTGGGCTAAAGTTCAATCCAAGAGTTTGGCATGCTACCGAAGATGCCTTGGCGCCGGAGGATAGAGTGATAGCGGTGGGATATACCCTGGCAGCGGGTAAAAGGGCATCTGTGGACGACAAGTGGAAGTTGATGAGGCTGGGCTTCAGATTGGATGAGCACTTTGCGACATTAGCGGATGGCTTATGCCAGGCAGCGTGTGCAGACAACGGTGGGGATGGGGAAGAATATGTAGATCACGACGCCGAGGAAGAGCAAGCGTATGCCATGGCATCCAAGGCAAAGTTCGACACTCCGACATCACCCGGATTGTTCCTAGGTTACGCGCTCCAACCAGGGGGTGTTCCGAGCGGAGACTATATAGTGGTTGAGCTGGCGCACCTGTATCACGGATGGACGGTACCGTCGATACACCGCGTGAAGAGGATAGTACTTGACGAGGAGATGCCCAACTACTTCCCGATGCAAGCTGTGGCTGATAGGAAGTCGAGAATCATGACAGCGACTCGAGCTGATGCCCTGGCCAGGTTGGAACTGGAGAGAGAGGGGCAGCAAGGAGAGGAGACGGAGGAAATCTTCGCAGAGGAGAGAAGGGTACGAGCCGATGTGATGAGACAAATTAAGTGCGACGATCGGCATCTTCAAAACGGGGATTTCTGGGAACATGATGAGATAGACCATTCGTGGACGCTTCATCACATCTTACCCCGAAAGGGACGAAGCCGCCACCCCAGGCGAGTCCTGATGCCGGGAACCTGTCGAAGGAGAAGCTGAACGACTTGATAGGGGTGCGATTGGCTAGAGGGATGGACGTGCCGGGATGTGCCATGCCCACAGCGGGCACGGGAGGAGACGTTGATACACCATGGGCCCCTAAATTCATCGGCGCGACTGATGAAACAGAGAAGTCCTTCCAGAAGGGGAGATCATATGAGAGGATGATAGCTGGTGTGGCACCGATAGCCATCTCTGTGGGAGGGGTGTATGACGTCACGAACGGAAGCAAGGACCCGTTCAGGGCTAGCTGGGGAGGGATCAGCAGAAGGAACCTAGATTGGGCGGAGATCCACATGGACGACACAGAGAAGAGCCCGTTCGATGATGCGATCAAAGGCATGATGACATGGTTGGCCGTGCGACCACTGAAGTATGCAATTCCACCGTCTCAGGTTGCGGAGCGGATAGCGGTCAGCCATAAGTCGAGCGAGGAGAAGCTGAGGATATGGACGGAGGCGCAGCCCAAGATCAAGGTGATAGGCATGGCAGACGAGATTATGGGGGCCTACGAAAGCCAATACTTGAAGAGAGGAAGAGACGTGATGGAGGAATTCCGGAGAAGCGAGGGGGGAGAAAAAGGATACGGAGTTATGGCGAATGCAGCAAATGGGCAGATGAAGGAGTATCTGGATACACTGTCATGGCAAATAGGGGGACCGACGTCAGTTCTACACCTGTTGCACTGGTCCCTGGCCGAAGAAGTGACCACATTTCCGGAGGTCCAGGCAGACGGGGGGATTAAGGATGTGAAAGAACATTTCACGGATTCGCGATGTATGTGGGTACCCACGAAGGCCGAATACGCCGGAGCAGAAAAGCTGAATCAGGAGATGTCGGTCGGGAATGAGGAGTTCAATGTGCCCGGGTGGATTTTCCACGGAACGTCTCTAGAGGCGTTGTGGTCGATGATAGCATCTGGTGGGATAGATCGAAGCCATCCGCTGGTCACGTGGACGACCGGCGCTCCCAGTGTGCACGACTCTGCGGGATGCTGGTTTGGACGGAGCATCTGTGGTACAGCATCATACTCTACATGGCATTCGTTAGGGAATGGATGGATAGTAAGAGTACTGGCCGGCTTCAGAAGGATAGGCAAGAATGTCAAGATGGATGTGGGGACAAGGAGATCGTCGGTGCCTGACGGGCAGATCCGACTGGATGTGGATAGAGTGGAGATAGACGGGGTATTGTTCTGCTTTATGAGGGCCACGAAGATCATCGGGCAAGCACTTATCTGTAGGCCGAAGCACCCGGGTTTAGGAGCGAATAGCCATCTCATGAGTGAGATGTCGGCGCTGATGGAGAAGCATCCACAAGGGGTTGAGAGGCTGTATTGGCGCTATCACCTGAAAAAGCGCGCAATCATAGGCCCGGCCCGAGGACCTCTTCCTGAGCGCCCTGTGGATTGGAAGATGGAACGTGAGTTCCTGCATCGGGAAGGTGACGAAAATGTCACGAAGGTCGTCGAACAGCCAACTGGCTCAAGAAGTGGTTTGATAGAGCTCATGAGGGGATGGATAGCGGAGTTGCCTAGCGGTGGGGGCGTGTCTGGGCCTGATCGAGACAAGGACTACTACCCGGTGGATAGTGAATGGGCCAATGTGATACGTTTATTGGAGTATATGGGGATAGAGGCCCCAATGGCCACGGGACACGATAGCGCCGTCGTGAAGATGCCGTGGAGGAGTTTTGTGGGGCCAGCCATTTACAGACGGTGTGTGGAGAGCAGCGGGATAGAGGAGAAAGTCATGGAGAAGGCGAATAAGGCCACGCACCACATGGGCAAGGTTTTGGAAATGGCGGACGTGGGGAGCATAGTGTTGGGGATAGAAAAGGCACCCAGGAAATATGGGTGGAACAGACCGGAGGACGTCGACCAGAGCTGGGCGTTCGAGGCTCAGGCCTGGGCGGCTATCATTGGCGTAGGAATGGGCGGAGTTGGAGGGAGATTGATGGAGCCAGCGCTTTCGAGCGAGCTTGAGTCCGCGGTGGAGACCTACGAGTGGATGTTTGACATAGCTACTGCATTCCATGAGCGCAAGGCGGCTGAGCTGGTGACATGGTGGGCGGAGGGAATGAAGCCGCCACTTCAGCTCCGATGTAGTGCGGATCAGAAGACCTACGTGCACATCATCATACCTGAGGGGATAGAGGGCGTCTCGAATAAGAAGAATCCGGCGTCACCAGGGGAAGTCCGAGAGTGGATAGGATTGCTATTGAAGGCGCACGGAGACTATGGAAAGGCCGCGGAGAGTATGTCGTTCATTACACACAAACTGACAGGAACGCAGGAGATGACCTACCAGGGTGCGTACAAGAAGGTTCAGGAAGTGTGCAAGGAATGCGTCTCGAAGGGCATGGGAGGGAATCAAGTGACGAACATTATTGTGGTATTGGCCCCAGCTGGAATGGCAGCAGGGAATGCTCGCCGAGCAATAGAAGAGGTGAGACGGTTCGAGGCTACAGACGATGACACTAAAACCAAGGTGGCGAGGGAGACGAGGGAGACGATCAGGAAAGCCAATGCCAATGTGCTCTGGGTAGGGCCCGGAAATTTCGAAGAGAATGGATTCCCCACTAACTACAGAGTCAGGGAGGAGGCCAAGGAGCTGATAAGGGCTGGAGAAGCCATGGATAAACTGATGAAGAAGTCTGGAATCATCACTCTGCCTTGGAACGTTATGCGTACGGCGTTTCCTCGAATAGGGGTGGACGCGGGAAAGTTGTACATCAGTGCCGGGCGAACGTTCGGTTTCTGGGCGCAGATCCTGTTCATCTCGATGTTTGGAATGATGTGGCCGACCCCGCGAGACATGGAGTTATATGATAGAGAAACTTCAGCTATTAGGGAGGTGATCGGCGAGGAGGGCAGGGATAGCATTGGAGAGGTTGGAGTCTGGCTCAGACGCTGGATAGAAGTGGCGAAGGCAGACCGGTCACTGAAAACGAAAGTGATTGTGCCAGAGACAAAGATCACGGGAGTCACGGAGAGCCTTAGGACATCGGATAGACAAGGGGTGTGTACGGAGATGGCTGCCAGGATAGATGAGTCGGTGTGGAAGACGATGTGTGGTAAGTCCGAAGCTCACTGTGTGTCAGCCGGAGATAGGGGTTCTTGGCACCGGATGAAAGTGATCATTTACACGGCGGCCGGCTTCCACATGAAGGACCCCGAATACCAAGCTCTAAGGGCTATGGAGGCTATCGGGCAGCTGAAGGCGATGGCAGATGACGCAGAGATGATGGAGGACGATGCAGAGTCGGATGGAGAAGAGGATGATGCTATGGGTGAGGATAGACCGGAGAACCAATCTGCTCGAGAGGGAGACGCATCGATGACTGAGGAGTTCAAGGAAGGCAGTGACGAGGGTTTCGCCACCGTGAGGAGTCGGTCAGAACAAAAGAAGGCGAAGAAAGAAAACCGGGAGGCGAAGAAGAGGAAGGAGCTGCTCGAGAGTGCTCAGGAGCTCGCGAACCAACGACAAGAGAAGCAAGCAAGAGACGAGAAGAGAAAAAGTGCCGGGGAAAAGGCGGGAGATGGCAGAGATGGCGGAGCACTTAGGGGAACCGCTGGGAAAGGTGATCAAGGGGATAGACCGCCGGCTCCGCCGGTGCCAACACGAGGTGATACCAAGGGGGCGGTTATGCAGGCTCCCAGATGGAAGGGTGGTGCTGGGACGGGTAGCAACATCAAGACCCTGAGCGACCTCAAGTCCGAGCAGGAATATTCGGATAGAGAGACGCAGCAGGCAACGAGAAGCGGAGACAGTGGCGAAGGAACGATGGTGATAGGATCTGGAGGCACGGTGGGAGTGGTTGCCGACGGGACAGAACTGGATCGAGTGGAATGCGTGGGTACTGGAGAGAGTGGGGGGATATTGAGATTGAGGATGGAAGAAGAGGGATCGCCTGTGATAGAGGCCCCATGGTCGAGGAATACGAGGGCAGGACAGGTGCTGGGGAGGGGCATTTGATAGAAATGCAGCACTGGATTCGCTGTTATGGAGCCCCACCGATGGCATGGACAACGATAGTGGTACAGGTAATACGCAGGATGATTAGAGCGACGTGCCCGAGGGAGGTTACCGATGAGATCACACCCAAAGAAGTGTACGACATTGTAAAGGCGGGAATATATGACTCGCAGGTGCTGTCGGGGACGAGGCCTGGCGCCGAACCGTCATACACCGGGATAGCTTTGGGAACTTTGATGAGAAGCAGAATATTGAACGTTGAGAGCAACGTCGGAGGCATGAGGAAGTGGGTAGAGCAATTCTATCGGGTGTGGATGGGCATGAATGGAATATTGGGGACCGTGCCAGAGTTGAGAGCTGACGGAGGCAGACTAGGCCGGCCTGGACACAAGCCCCCATCGATTTCACCGCCGCCGAGTGAGCCTAGAGTCAAGCCTACATCCAACGACGCGGATGAGATAGAGGTGGAGATGCGGTGGACTATATACAACGTAATGATAGAACCAGAGACACTTTCCCTAGGTTATGAAGAGCTCGAGATGCTGTGGGAGACGAAGTTGTTCGAGGTTGTCCAGAGGGCCGGGGAGCATTTGATAGATCGCGTGATGACGAGGATGGAAGCCGGTACCGGGGGCTACCCGGATAGCATGGACGTTGCGGACATGGTGGAGGAGGTGACAAAGCAAGGATTTGGATCCGAGACGGGGGGCACTACTCCCCTGAATAAAATCGAGTTTTCGAATTATGTGGTGAGAATATGGCTGGCCAAATTCGTCAGGACGATGATTCTTGAAGACATGAAGTTCCCGAGGGAATGGGCCAACACCATGGCATGGTGGATAGCGCAGAACCTGATGCTGGTTAAGCATGAGACTGATATTGTGGAGATGATAGGGAACGACAGCACGCTGTTCGAGGAGATCATCAGTTCGATGAGAAGGATAGAGAGCATGGGCCAAGGCTATCCGGCAGACTATTATCGGTGGATAGAAGAAATCAAGGAGGATGCGCTCAAGGAGGCACTCAAGGGCAGGAGGAGCGCAACAGGGATAAGACCTGAACCGCTCGACTCGGTGGCCGAGGCTGAAGAGCACGGGGTGAACGCGAGGGAAGCAAAGGACGCCACAATGCAGATAGATGCGGGGGGAGAGATGAACGAGCCCGAGAGTCCGGAGATGGATAGCAAGATGGAGGGCGTGGAAGCTCATGAGGCGATGGAGCCAGATAGTGAGAACGAGAGAGGTCAAGGGTTCTCGGAGTTGTTTGGACACGGAGTTGATACGATAGCTGACAGGGAAGAGGATAGTCATGTGGCACGACAGAACCCGGAGATTTATAGGCGAGTCGTGGAGGATGTATGGAACCAGAAGCACAACTTCCCATTCCCGTGGTTGGACGAAGCGAGGGCGGAGAGGGACGAGCTCGTGAAAAAGATGACGGACGAGGTACATGAGCGGGTCACCCGGGAGAACCCGATAGAGGAAAGCAACACGAGAGGGTCGGGAATACATAGTTTCAGCGAGCCGGTCGAGTGGCTTAGAAGGATATGCTGGGGATACCATTGTCATGCGTGCTTTGCTTGGTGGTTGGGATATACGGGGGTAGATAGCAATGGCGAGGCATTTCCGTGTGAAGGTGCTGTGTGCCCGGTCTGCGAGAAGGAGCTGGGACAAGTGGGAAAGTATAGTACCTTGGTAAAGGGCAGGCCACCATCGGTGGTGTTGGCGGCGATCGTGCAGAATTCATATCTACCTGAATACGATCCGAGGAGGATAGTTGCACGGCTGACCGAGAGACTAGCAGCGGAGGGGATGCCATGGGAAGAGATAGACCTTTTCGAGCCACACGAGCTTATGGTCGCCGCAGGAATAGTGGTCGTGGACAAACCGGAGGCGAAACTGGACTTCATGGATGTTATTATGACGTTGGGAAAGATCGCCACTGACGAAAGCGGAGTTCTTCCGGAATGGAATCTGGATAGATGTCTAGAAAGACCACAGGCACCTGAGCTGATGGAGGATAGCGTGGAACCCGATGCTAGGAGAAGATTGAGAATGGCAGCCGCGAGTTTGAGGGAGTCACCACAATGGCGTGAGGAGATTCAAGCGATTGCCAGAGACTACAGGGTTGAGGGAATGGGTTTCTGGAGAGCGAACCCTGACGTGAGGAGGGAACAGTGGAGGAGGGCTACGGAAATAGCGATAGAACGCAGAGCGAGCAATCTGGGGCCGATGGAACTGGATAGAGAACTTCGAGCACAAAGGGTAAGGGAGGTTACGCAGCGCCTGGGCCCTGAGGTGAGCGACCGGCTGTTGATAAGGGGAGTGAATTTCTCCATTTTCAACTTGGAGGACTTGATGTACAAGGTGCTGAAGGATGTTACGATAGAAGACCTGATGGCAGGTTTGAACAGCGCCGGAGCTGGGACGGTAGCGGCAGAGATCAAGAAAAGGATAGAACAGCACCGAGGAAGGCGGCCGGAATTCGCGAACATCATGAATATGAAGCTGGGGGAGGTGGTCCGGAAACAGTATCAAGAACAGCTTGAGTTGAAATACCGGCCGGAGGACATCCAGAGGTGGAAACCGGATAGGAGGAGAGAAGAAATCAAGAAGCTTCCGCTTTGGGCACGATGTACTATGCAAAGGATCCTCCTAGGAGGGATCAGGGACAAGGGCGCGAACCCGTCAAGGATAGAACGGCGATTGTACGCATATCTACAGCTGATAGATTTCACCCTTGCCGAAGAATGTAACGAGCCGGAGGACGAAGAGGCAGGGGGTGTAAAGAAGAGGAGCAGAAACTGGCAGGAGGTGATCAAGCCGGAGGAGATGAAGGAGAAAATCATGATTCCTCATTACAAGATGAACTATCGGATAGCCAGGCGTAGATCAACATGGGAGGCTGTAGTCGAGGCGGCCGAGGCGGGACAGAGTTGGATGATACACTCGGCGGAAGGAGCTGTGATTAGAAACACATCATGGGTGACGTGGACGCGGGACGAAGGTGAGGGAATAGGCGCGACCGTGTTTAACCCCATTGATTATCTCACACAGACCAAGAAGGCGGCCATCAGGGCTATGGTAGAAAAGGACATGGCTGAGGGAGATTACCATCCGAACCTGTATACTGAGGAGGTGGCACGAGGGAGAACGCAGTACTTTCCAGCCCACGAGCTCGTGAACGCACTCATGGTGGATTCGCTGAGAGTGACACTTACGGATAGAGCGTCGAAGCTGTGTGCGTCGGCGATATTCAAGAACTGGGTGCCACAGTTCGAACGAAGGGATAGGTTGATGGCTGAGCTGCACGCAGTGCAGGTACTGTTGGACGGAGTTGTACGTAGTGCCAACCAGATGCCCATGGTCCACCCACATATGATGTACGGATTAGCAACGCTAACGAAGTTGAGGGATTTCTATGCGGCCATGAGAGAGGCGGCGGAATTTTACGGACTTGGCTCGCGACCTCTGGGGACGATAGTTGCTGATGCATCAATGAAGGAGCCGATGCACCCTCTGGAAAGGCCAGAAATGATGGCGACGAATGTCAGGGATGTAATGAGGTCGATGGCGTCTGCTCTGATCCTCACAGAGATGCCCGAAACGTGGGAGGGACTGACACTGGCGGAATATAGAGATAGACAAGAGAGGGCGGCTGTGGAGATGGATGAACAGGATAGACGAATGGGATGGGATAGAATGCGAGAAAGAGCGATGACGGGGCATGAGAGGAAGTACAACACCGCCGTCATACGACAGGATCCAGACGACTCCAAGGCCGTGATGCTGAACATGTCGTTGGTGGCGGCGAACCCGATAACTGCCCATCGTGCTCCGACCGCAAACATCAGATCCGATAGAGTGGAACATGGCAGAGACGTGCCAGGCGAGTTGAGGGCCGATAGGTTTCTGACCGGCGACATTGAGGCGGAGCCCACCCACAGGCCTTTCATGATACAGGCCGATAGAATGAGAGCATCGATGGAGAGTGTGGTGACGAAAATCATAGACGGAACGCTGATCAGCACACAAAAGGGAAAGGAGAACATGACCGACAGAGAGAGGCTCCAGGAAGCGGAGGACAGAATCAAACAACTGAAGTTTAGACTGACGAACGTTGCGGTAAGACTGGTCATGGTGGGATTGATAGACGAGGACGAGGATGACCCGCTGTGCGAGGAGTTTGACGAAGACTACGAGCGGAGGAAATACTACTCAGATGAAGAGTGGAAGAATATCAAGGAGGCAGAAGTACAGCTGGGCGAAAGGGATATCCTAGTAATGAGGAGGAGAGATCTGCGAGGTATGCCGAGGGAGGAGGTGGTCGCCAGGTTGATAGCAAAACTGGCCGACAAGGTGTCTGAGGTTGAGAAGTGCAAATGGGTGATAGGCCGAATGGCAGAGGAGAGAATGGACAAAGCAGGGATAGCGGCAGAGGTGCGGGCGCGGGCGGTAGAAGACAGAACAAAGATAGAGGACCTCAGCAGGCAGCTCGAAGATATGAAGGTTGAGCCCCGAGGGGGTGGACGGACCATTGATGAATACAAGGGAATAGAAAGTATGCACGCTGAGAATGAAAACCACAAGCTGAAGGAGGAGCTCGCTGTAGCCGTTCATGAACGTGATCGACTAGCACGAAGGGTCGGAGAGCTCGAGGGGGTGGCGGAGAACAACGCGAAGCTAGTCGCAGAAGTCGAGGTACATTTGAGGGAAAGGAAAGAGGAGCTGAGGAGAATCGGAGCCATCAACGAGATGAGAGACGAATTCAGGGCTCTCCGGGATAGAATGGAGAAGACAGCGCCGAGCGGAAGTGGAGCCACCAGTAGTGAAGGCACGAGCGAAGAGGGCAAGATTGCCGGTGATAGAAGAGTGAAAGAGTTGGAGTCCGAGCTGGAGGAGCTAAAGAAGGAATACAAGGCTACAAAGCAGGCTGGGCAAGAGCAGGGACAAGAGTTCTCGGAGTTGAAGAAGACGCTCCAGGAAACTGCCAAACTCAGGGATGACGAAGAGAAAGAGAGAGAAACAATGCGGAAGCAGGCCGAGGAGAACCTCAAGAAGTACCAGGACAAGGAGAGTGAGCTTAGGGATAGCCTGCAAAAGATAGAGGAGAGAGAGGCCGCGCTGAAGGATGCGAGGGACAAGTTGGAACGGCCGAAGAGCGCCTCAGAGGTTACCAAACCATGGACGACGAGCTTAAGGAGAGCCGACGTCGTGCGCAGGAAAGCGAAGCGGCTATGAAGAAAGCGATGGATAGAATTAGGCAGCTTGAGGATCAGCTCCCGAAAACCGAGAAGGAGAAGGACACCGAAGACAAGGGAGCGGAGAAGGATAGCCAGAAAGGAGCGACAACGCCGGACGTGAAGACAAATCCGGATCCGACCAAGGATAGTCGGGAGCCCGACAAGATGGATGACGAGCATGCTGCAGCTGATGTTAGTATGAACATCGTCGACCCGAAGACTAGTGCCGGAACGACGAACTATGAGAGTGCAGTTCCCGAGAGCGCGAGGAATTTTGGAGGCCCGATAGAACAGTATTCGTTGGGAGGCCGAGCGGCCATGGTGGAGCTTGACAACCCGGTTAAGGGCGCCCGAATATACAAGGTGAAAGAAAACTTTGAGGTGGGCCGTGACACCAGCAGTACGGAGGAGCGGGGATACGGAATGGCAGCGTCGAAGAGTTTAAAAGGAATTATGGACTCGGCCGGAATCAAGCGAGAACAAGTCGAGAAGATCAAGGGTGACGAGGAGGCAGAGTGGAGATTCCAAGAGGACCTGATAAGGAGAGCCAAAGCAGACAAGAGGGACATCGAGGACAAACCCGGAATGAGCCGAATGAGTAGGAGGTTCCGAGAGATACAACGAAGGAATGCGGCAGTAATGGGGGAAATCAACAAGAAGGTCATGTTGCAGACATCTCACACCGTGAAGGGGGATCCGGCTCATGGAAGGTGGGAGCTGACGTTGATTCCTACGGGCAATCGCGATGCAGACGGAAACGAGATGATGAGGAATAGTGACGAGGAGGTGGTGCTATTGCCGATAGTGGAGCAGACAACAGGGGTGGAGAATCTAGAGAAGTACAAGATGGTACTTGAGAGGATAGTCTCGCAGCTCGCAGATGAGACGAGGATGGTAATGGGGATAGAAAAGGGAAAGCCAGAGGAGCTAGTTACGGCGACGGGAGTATCTAATGACTCGGTAACGACGTGGACAGGTGCTACGCTGAATGAGCTAGGAATCAAAGGAGAAGTGACCGAGATAGAAAAGCCGTACCCTGCGAATGTGTACATTGAGATGGCAAGAATAGTGGCGGAATTGGCAGCGTGGGGAGGAGATGCGTACCCAGTACAAAGGGGCGACAGGAGGAATGTGAGAAGAAGCACGCAGGAGGCGATGATAGATGGATCAGCGATCGATAAGGGAAACGGGATAGAGTATGCGCTGTGGGCGGAACAACACCACGGAGGAGGGATAGCCTGGTCTAGGATCAGAAAAGAAGTTGACGAGAGATCTTCGTATAGGCTCAGGAGAGGCGACGAGTACAGAATCGCTTACTTGTCACAGTTTTACGGGATAGAGATCACCAGCAAAGTGTATAGATGTCCGAAGACCAAGGAGCTGAAGGTGGGCATCCCATTGGCAGTGAGACCCACGAGTGGAATGAGGATGCCGAGGAACGTGGCGATGCTGAAGAGTTGGGCTGGAGACAGAGTGGAGGGACAGAAAGAAGAGCGGGAATCTCTGTGGTTCAGGCTGCACCCGGCTGATCTTCCATGCACCGGATACATGGTGGTGGGTGACGCACAGTGGCAAGAATACGCGAAGGACGGGATAGTTTGGCCAGAGGCAGGGCATAGTGGAGTGATAGTGGAAGGATGGCATCGGGACGACATGGGGAATCCTTTGCGAGGGTCGCAGATGACGCTCAAGGCACACTGGACGAAGTACTCTGTTGAGCCATCGGACGTGAGCAGCATGCATGGGCTAGAATTTCCACAAGGAGGGATGCCAGAATGGCTATACGACTCGCTTAGATTGGCGGCTGTGCGAGGTAGGAGAATCGGAATAGCGATAGACATGAGGATGTTCACACTAATCGGAGGCGACGTGGTGGTAACAAGAAGTGGGCGCTTCATGCTCCTCGGGCCCGTACCAATGGCATGTTGGAAAGCAGTTTGGTTCGAGGACACATACACGGCTCTGTACATGCGTGATTGCGAGCTGGACATGTTAGCCGATGAAAGAGGGGACTCACAAGTGAACAGGGATAGACTATCAAAGACATTGGGGACAGATGAATACCGGGATAGAGTGAGATGGATAATGTCGGAAATGACGGAGGAGTGCGTGCATTGCCTGGCATGCCACTGTAGAATGGCGAAAGGGATAGTGATCTGCCCGATGTGTTGCAAGCCTATGCCATCCTACCCGGACTACCTGATGGGGATGAATTTGTGGGAAATCACGGATAGAAACGCGACTATGGGAAGAAAGACGAAGTGGAAGACCAAGCTACAGGAAGCCCTCGACCGCGCAGGGATTAAAATCCCGTTCAGAATGGTGGCCGAAAGGATAGACATGATAGAACGAGACGTGGTGGCAGGGATACTGGCGAGCTTGAACCCCGCAGAAGACTGGTACTTAGGTTTTAGGGCTGGATTGTGGCCTGAGTACGAGATAGCAGCGTCACGACCGGGGGTATACAGGTTCGCTATGGAAGAGGCGGCGATTCATGCGATGATGTTGGATAGAGAGCTGGCCACATCGTTCGGGAAGATTCTGAACTTCGAGTACAATCAGAGTGGCACAGATCACTCGGGAATTGTGGATGCGTCAGATTTCCAGCAAGCCCTTGAGACGGTTGCGGCACGCGCTGTAGTGACAGCGAGGCAGAGGTTCTTCTCCATGCATGCAGGGTGTCTGAGGAGAGGAGGACAGTTTATGAGTTATCAGCTGCTGATAGCTATGGCCGCAGGTTTTAACTCGCCGTTATGGGGGAACAACGCTTGGGCGAAAAGCACGAGGGACATGATGGTGCAGACTGCGAATAGTTGTCTGGAAATCATGGAGAGGATAGTTGCAGAAACAAAGCGAGATCCCACTCAACCCATGGCGAAGCACATGAAGTTTGACACCGAAGGGATACCATTCAACGCGACATGGGGAGAGATTAAGGGGAAGAAGAACAAACTTCATGGATATAGCCATGCTGCTGGATCTGCTATTCGGAACCTAGGGCTACGAAGGGAGAGATCGGAGACAGGGCCGGTGACTGAGGTATACTGGTGTTCAGTACCGATGGGAGGAATGATGATGAACTGGGCTTCGATGGGAGTAGCCGGACATTCTCGTGACGAGGCGCAGCCGGAGGCGCGTGCGGCTAATGCGGGCACGGCATATCCAATTGCCGGGGTAAGCCTAGTGGAGCTGAACGAGAAGGGGTGGCCAAGAAGGATAGAATCGAAAGGTACGAGAACCGTCGATGTGGAGCTTAAGGACGAGACGGGGAAGAGACAAGAGCCACTGACCAGGGCAGAAAGTTCGAGTCCAATCCAACTGAAAGAGAGAGGTGGGGCGAGAGCCGATGGTGCTGAGCCCAAAGCGAGGACCCGATCACCTCTGGATAGGGAGAGAAGGGATATCATCAGGTGGCCGAAGTACGCCATGAGTGATGATAGTTCGGTGAGAAGCTCATCACGCGGATGGGGAAAAGGGCGGGATAGGGATAGAGCCGATGATCGAGGAGGCAGATACGGATGGATGCCAGCTGTACCCAGGTTTGCGGAAGGGACGAAGATGGCGGATAGAGGAAGAGGAAAGAGCTCTTTGCTAGAGAGAACTCGGGCACAAAGAGGTGGCCACGTCACTGGTCCCGAAACAGAAGACGAGTCAGCGATGAGCGAAGCGCTCAACCCGGAGTTCAGAGGCACTGAGACGACATCAACCAACCGGGCGAACATGGGCGTTGAGACGGGTGACGATGCAAGTGATGCATCTGCGGGTGATCCTGTGAAAGGAAAGGGAAAGCGTGGAAGGCCGCTGATGTGGAGACCGCGACGTGATCGCCAAAGAGATGAAGCCTGATGAAATGGCGACAAGCGGGGATAGGACGAAAGCACAAAGCTGCCTAGTCACCAATGGCTCGGCGTGAGGGATAGAATGGGACATGCAAAGTCATGTGCCCGGGCCATGGCTGGTGGCGCACGCGGGGGGATAGAGCGGATGGATGGCGCATGATGAGATGAGTGGACGAACGGCTATCGTGAGACTATGGTGCGGGGCTTGGCTAGCCACCAATAAGACCCTGCGGCGGAAGCTCCTGGGAAGGCATGGCTCGCCACCAATAAGACCTTCACGTGAAAAGATCAAAAGATGAAGCTGGGGAGAGGAGAAAAGATCAGAATGGGCATGGCTAACCACCAGTGAGTCCCCACGGAGAAGATCACATACAAGAATGAAGGGATAGAAGCGTGGGAACTACATTGACATCGAGGAGTACTGATCAAAAGTGAGGCCTTATCCAGGATAGCTATGGAGAAGATGAACTGAGTCGGGTGATGAAATGGATAGAAGCGACGCTTGATTTTCCAAGAATGCGACGGATAGACAATTTTACTACGTGGAATAGACGTGAGGGCACGAAGTGTAGCCAAGAGCCACGGACTGGTGGTTTGTGCTACTGCGATGAATGTCGAGGTTAGCGGATGGAGGTGTTGCTTCCGAGGATAGCTGGAGTGATCGCCGTAATCGCGGGTGGTGGTGGGCGCCCTAAAGGGGCTGGCGATCAGATCGGCTATGCCTCCTGTGTTCTTGTTTTGCCTGAAGCTAACCGGGATAGAAGTCGCGAATTCATCGATTTTCTGACCGCTGAGTGCGTCCCGAAAACGGGGGGTGTTTAGCACAAAGAGGTCAGGTTGATTCCATGGGGTGCTGTTTAGATGTACATGTAACTTTTGGGTTTGGGCCTGGGATAGACATCGACCTCATCGTGGACGAGCAGGAATAGATGTTGGACTTCATGTCCGGTCGCAGCTGTGAGCTGCTCAAGAAGGGCCCTTCTAGTATTGTAGCAGCCGAATCTGTACAGTTTTCGCCCCCGTGGATAGTATTCCTGTACGTCGTGGACTTGATTGGCCAACTCGCATCCGGAGGAAAGAGGAGCCAAAAGGGTCGGGCGTTGACGAGGAATAGATCCTTTTCCCTAACCTCGGGATAGTTATCTGTTCTCTTTACAACTCATAGCCGGAGGCCGGAGGATACTGAGTGCAGGTGGCTGTTCAGGTGAATATCGGGATAGGTGTACAACACGCAGCCGGACGGCTAGTGGATACATCTAGAGCGATAGGTTACCACCCCCTGGAGATAGCAACTCTGGGGATCCTTCCGATAGTTAACGTCGGGAGTGGCTCGGAACGATTGGCTAGCTACCTTGAGTTCCCCGTTGACAGGGATACTGTTACTTCTGGTGCAACATTACAACCTACAACTGTAAATATACAACTTCTTTCTCCTCGTGTGGCCTGAGCTAGTTACTGGAACGGGTTGCGCAAGTTTTCATTGGATTGGACACTTCGCACACAGGTGTGCGGGGGGGGGGGGGGGGG
>CAJNDS010000242.1:167500-189661 GCA_905221605.1 Symbiodinium natans | reverse complement strand
GGGGGCTTCCCATCCCAAAGAGGGTGTATCCCTCATGTACCCCCAAATATCACCCACTTCCCTTTCTAAGGACTTTCTTAGAACGGGTACCCGAAAATGTAGAAGCCAGCGATAATTGTAGAAGCCAGCCTATGAGCCCTTTCAACCCCGAAACTTTTCAGGCCAGGCACAGTGCCTGTGGCTCCACACCCGATTGTGTCCATAGCCTCTTGCACCGTGTGCGCCTCGGAAAGGAAAGGCTGGAAGCGAAGGCTTGGATTGCTAAAGAGTTTTGTTTAGGGTCTGGGGTCTGGGGTCTGGGGTCTGGGGTCTGGGGTTCTAGGGTTCCAGGGTTTAGGGTTTAGGGCTAGAGGCCTCCGTGACGTAACCCAGCTTGGTCAAGAGCGCGCGAAGCTCCTGGACGTCGAGGACCCCGTTGTGGTCATTATCTGCAGCTGCGAACTCCGCTCTCAGGTACTGCTCATCAACCTGTGGCACACGCTTTGATCCCAAACCCTAAACCCTAAACCCACTTTGAATCCCCACAGTGGACGTCCGACAAGCATATGAGCCACATGTCTGTGCCTCCCGATATCTCTCCAAGAAATTCATCCACTCCTGGCGCCCGCTTTTCTGCACCCCAAGTTGGCGCAACAAGCAAAGTCACCGGGGATGGCCTTCATAAACAGCTTCTGAAAAAAGGGAGCTCCCAAGCATGATCCTCTTACATCCAATAATGAGGGAAAAATGCAAAACAAACATACCCCCAAGAAGCCCACCTAGTTCAGAGAACTCAGAGCCCAGTAGAAGAGGCACAGAGCTGGGACACAGTCTCCTCCCAGCTGACGGTCGCATAGCTGAACATGTCCTTGACGAGCCTCTCGATCTCCCCGGGTCTCAGAACGCAGCCCATATACCTGAGCATCAGCTCCAACTCTTCGGTGGCCACCTCACCGTCCTTAGGATGGCAGGGTCGAAGATGGAGAGCACAGGAAGCCTTGTTCAATGCTTCTGTGCAGACTTCTTGGCCCACATGACATGGCAGGTGGCGGTGTCTGTGTCGAACTTGATGAAGACACTGCCTCGGCTTTGCAGCTTTTTCCTACCCGCTGTGGAGTTTGGGGTTTAGGGCCAAAGTTTAGGGTCTTCTTGCCCGTCTCAGGGTGTTCAGAACCTATGGCTGCGCCGCTCACAACAAAGGCAGTCGAGGACTCGCGGCCATTCATTTCGAGCCGAGGACGTGCAAAAACTTGGGCATCTTGGGCCCAAATCCCGGAATTCTTCCGGGGTTCTGAAGCGTTTAGACCCTATAGCAATCTAAACCCCCCTATCACCCCTAAAACGTTTTATCACGTTTACAGCAAGCCACGGCATTCCTCGTCACTCCAGGGGAAGTCGAGCTCGTCGTTGCCTCCATCATCCCCATCTTCTTCGAGGTTCTTCAAGAACGCCTCAACGAGCCGATAACGTGCTTGCTGCCTTTTATTCTTATACCATAACCATGATTCATTCATTAAGTTGAGGGGACCTGGTGACCACCTGGTCCCACCCCACACTCAACTCCTCGCCTCTGCCACAGAGGATCGGCGAACTGGCTGGTTGTTGGAATCGAGCAAAGGTAGCATCATTGCCTCAGGTCTCCACGGCCGGAGCTTGTTGGGAATGCGCCGTATAACATGTTCGTTCCTAAGCCCTTTTGCCCAAACCCTGCGGCTGATGCCTTGCTTAGCAGGACAAGGCGCAAACGCTGACATTCTGCGGGTCAGGCCTGATGTCCGCTTGGAGTAAGCCTGCCTCTTGCGCTCCTCTTCCTCGCTGTCGTAGCCCAGATCGCTCGAGGAATCCTGGAAGGACGACTTGTGAGCCAAAGGCAAGCTGCACATGTTCTTCGATTCCATGTAAAAGATGCACAGATATTTCCGGCCAAGGCACGCTTGAGGAGTCCGAGGAAAAGGAAGAGCTGGAATCACTGGAGGCCGTCTCCGAGACCACCGACTCTTTCCGGTTCGGCGTGGGCTCTTCCGGCTCGGGGTCCTCGAGGTCGACGGTGTCCACCCGAAACTCATGGGCTTCCACGCCGGCCCAACCGGCGCGCTTCCGGTTCTTCGAGGGCGGCCGGTCGGTCTTCGTGGCCCCTGGGGAGCGGCCATGCCTCGACGCCGGCTTGGTGAGGAGGCCCTGCAGCCTCTTCTTGCCTTAGTAGTCCGGTATCCTACCGGACCCTAAAGGTTCACCTTGGAATTATTAATAGGGATTCTAAGGCCCTTGGGATTATAAAGGGATTCTAAGGCCCCCAAAAAAGGGTTACCTACTCCACTACGAAGTGGCTGTGCTTCACGGGGAGGCGTGGGCCTCCCCGGTAGGGCCCAGAGCCGCCGAAGGCCGGGTTCGAGCGCAGGCTCCCGCTGCTCATCGCCGACAGGCTCTGGTCGGAGAACTGCATGCTCCTTAAGAGGGACCAAAAAAGGGAGCCTAAATTATAGGGTTCAGGGTTCATACTAAAGTATTACCTGAAGAGGAATTGTATGTAGTCTATAGGGTCTAGGACCCCCAAATTTTGGGGGGTTCGCTTGCTCCCCAAGGCTCTGGATAGAATGCATGATGCGGCTCAAAGAGGGCAGTCCTGAGTTGTGCTTTTCACCCTTTCAAAATTACCTATGAATAGGCTCCCTTATAAAGAAAACAGGGGGGGGGGGTAAAAAAAATAAACAAATCCCAAAGCACAAGCCCTAAACCCTAAACCCTAAACCCTACAAACCCCAAACCCGAAACCCTAAACCCCTAAACCCTACAAACCCTACAAACCCCTAAACCCTAAACCCTAAACCCAGAGTCGTGGCGGAGGCGTCGCTTTGGCTCCCGGCTGCTCCCACTCGACACCTCGCTCGAAGGCCATGAAGGGCAGCCGCTGGCTTCCCCGGCCGGCGACCTCGGGCTGGGATTCCCTAAATAGCTACTTGAGATACCTTAGCACAGAGTCACATATATATATATATATATATATACACAGATATTTAGTATAGTGATGTAGTAATATAGTGACATAGCAGTGTAGTAATAAGAGGTACCAGGCTATGTCGAAGAAACAGAACCCCATGTCCGGTGCTGCCAAGCAGCTGCGCCTTTCTTGATATCTTTGATCGAGAAAGTCTTGGCATGGAGGTCCACGGAGCAAAGCTGCAGAGGCGCGACATACCTTGGGGACCAATTTTGAACCTTAAGCTTAGGGTCTTTATATGGCTCATATCTTACCTTAAACAGGAGTTGTAGTAGCGTATAGGGTACATGACCCCAATTTTCGGGTTCCTGTGGTGCTTCGCAAGGTACGCCTTCTTGATGTTAGGAAGGCTGCTCGACTTCCCGAGCCTGCGCTGCGGGCTCCGCGACTTCCTCGACCTCATGGCACTTTGGCCGCATCCGCGCTGGCATCATGGCCGAGCAAACCGTGGCTGCGGGGATGTCAACTTCAAAAGAGCAGGCTCTAGATCTTCTAGCTGCTGGCCGTCTCCAGAAAGCACCAAGCTCAAGATATACGTGCTGTATATATTATGCTATACATTTGATACATCCATCTCTCATACACGTATATATATATATACAAATACATATACATCAACTATATATATATATATATATATATATGATAGTAGTTATATATATATATATAGATACTGATATTATACCCCTCACGGGGCAATTGTGCATGATCTCTGCTGCTCCTCCTCCTTCTCCAGGAGACGGATCTCTCGGTCGTCCTGCCTGGCAAATGAGGCTCATGTGCGGGTTTATTTAGGGTTTATAGGGTTCAGGGTTTCTAGGGCTTAGGGGAGAAAAGGGGTTCAGTAGCGCAGCTAGAATGCTGTCTTGGCTCTTAGCCCATAGCTTTCAAAGTCACACAGACAGGTTAACAGGGTTTTTGCATGGGTTTTGTTGTGTAGCTCGCTGTCCCACAACTCCCCGCCACTCCCGCAGTGTGAAACAGGGCGTGCATCATGACGCTAGAGCCCGCGATATCATCTTCATAACTGTGCACTACTGTGCAGAGCGTGGGCGGTCCAAGAACAGATCCATGGGCACACTCAGCGTAATCCTGTGTGCGCCGCGCGCTGCAAGTTGTTGGGCAAAGCGAGCGTGCTCGCAAGAAAAGGCCTGGGCCTTGGGAGCTCCAACGATGCATTCTCGATCCGGGAATCTGCATACCTTAAGAACCTACAAGACTTAGATAGGGATATTCTAACAAGAACCTACAAAAAACAGCAGGTTTGGGTTCTTGAGGTATACAGTACACTGTTTGCAAAGCGACTTTCATAGAGATTGGAGCAGTAGTTAGCAGGTACATCAGCGGGTGGGCTTCTGAAGCCTCCAATGTTGCTCAAGACCAGCCAGCGCGACTCTTCCTTCCAAGCCCGCTGTTTTGCCTCGAACTTTGCCCAGGCGTGGGCCAATGACGCGGAGCACACCTGCCGAAGTTTGCTGGCTTCCTAAAAAAAAACTTGGGGGGGCGGGGGCGAGCAGGCGGCGGCAGCTTTTGTTCGTCCTCTTGCTCTGTGCTAAAGGGGGCTGCTCCTTTGGCAGTCCGACCAGCCGCTATCACTTTGGGGCGCGCAGCAAGCCAAACAGGCTCACCACATCCATGGGCGATAGCCGATGCGGATGGCCGCTCTCCGCTGCAGAGGGGTCAGTCTGCTCCAACTGACTGTGGCCTGAACGGGGGGCTTCGACCACAGCCCATGGCCTTCAACTTATTGCACCGGACTCTGAGCAGCCAGGAGGCCAAGGCACTTGGAACCTCTTCATTCCTCAGAGAGAGTGATTTTGAGTTTCTGCGCTTTATGAGGACGAGCCATGATGCTGCTTTTTTTGTAGGCGGGAGGCAGCGTGGCTCGGTTGAAGCCCAACTCTCGCCTTAACTGCTTCGAGCTCTGGCTGTCCCCCAGGATTCGGTGAGAAAGGTTTGATCCTACTGAGGACGAGGTGCCAATCCCGCTGCTGGCTCTGGGCCAAGCAATCCCACAACTGAAAGTGGGGAGATCCTGATCTGCACAGGATGATCTCCGTCAGCTCCCCTGATGCGTCCTGAGGTGCTCTTGAAACGAGTGAAGGAAAGATCGGTGCAAGAGGATGGCTTTCCTTCGAGGGCACTTGGCCATGGCTCCCTGGATTGCAGCTGTGGCGAAGGCAATGCGGCCAGGTTGCGTTCCACGTTTCTTCCGCGAAACCCACGCAGGCGGCTGCTTCCTGCTCCTTGGCTGCCAAGGGGTTTTCGAAAAAACGAGAGCTGTCGCAAGTGGTGTTCTCTATCGTCGGCTCCTCATGCGCCCTGCAAAAAAACATGCGCCGAGCGGCAGCAGAGCTCAGCTGCAGCCACGTCTTAAAGCTCGAGGCCGGCTTCCTGGCATGTCTTTTAACAGTTGTTGTCGTGCTCTTCTTACGATGAGAGCCCGAAGTTTGATAGAAAGCCCCGGATTCCCTCAATTTTGCGATGCCACTAATGTGACGAGCGTTGCAAAGAGCCCGTGATGTCGGCTCCTCGCTTGCCGCGCCCAGGAGAGCGACCTCCAGCCGAGTCTGCCCCAGCAGCGGCGTGCCTTTTTCGTCATGCCTGTCTGCGGCTCAAGGTCGGCATTAATGCATCCCTAAACCCTAAACCCTATTGGTCGCATTCACAGAACAAGCCTCCGGCCTTGCCAGTGTTGAAACAGGCTTGGAACAGTGTCTGGCAGGGGTGGCCAGAGATTGAGGCAGGATTCTCCGCAATGCTCCTGACGGCACGAAGGCTCAACGGACTAAGCGCAACATGGCCCTTCTTGTGGCGGGTTCTGGCAGTTCTGGCTGGCACCTAAGCCCTATAAGCGGCCCACAAAGACCCTGAACCAAATCTGTGCCCCTGCCACCAAGGTGCATCTCTCCATGCGTTCGGAAGCTCATCCTCACAGCCCGGGGAGTGCACAAAATGGGGGGCAAAATCCTTTTCAAACGGTTATCAGCTGAGCCACGCAGAGCGAGTACCTTGGGGGATGGCCAGGGTGCCCTATGCGACTCACAGTTCTGCACTCAGCACGCAATGACCTGGCACATCTATGGCGGCCCTTTTTGCCTGCCCCCCTTTGCGAGTTGCAGTTCCTTGTTGAAGTAAGGCCAATCATCGTTTGCTGCCGTGTGAGGTCTTCCAGCCAAGACCTCTGCTGCAGGGTCCACTGCCCCCTCAAGAGCCAGCCTTGCCACAATCCTTCTGGCTGACTTGCGAGACCTTGCTGCCGAAGAGGCTTGGTGCGCAGCACGCGCGCCAGAGACCACGGCAGCCTGCGTTGCTCGAAGCATCCGCTTCTGCACACTTCTCGGCACACGTCCGAGTGACGTCCTGGACTGGCACTGGACTCAACAACGGGCCTGCACTGTGCCATACATCAGGCGACAGGTGTGCTCGCCGGCGAAGGCCAAGCCTGGAGTGCTCAGCTTGCAGTGACAGAATGTGTATAAGGACTCTATAGTACTGTAGTACCCTTTAGCGCTTGGGGGCTTGTTTTTGCCACCCGCCTAGCCAACAACGTTTGTGATACTCCGCAGGGACGAAATCGAGGAACACACGCATTTCGTGTCTGGTTTCAGGGCTCAGGGCGTCTTGGGGATTGTGGGGTTGCTTAGGAGAACTGGAAAAGGCATCTGTCAAGGCTGCGATTCCAGCCAAGCGTCGTGGCTTGGGCTCGTAGATGCTGAAGTCTTGGCTGCTGGAGCCCACCTGCTTGCGAGAGTTGCTTCAGGGCTTTCCTTGAAAGCTCGTTCAAACGCAGCCGCCTTCCCGCAGGTCCATGATCCCAGAACCTGATTTGCATCTGTCGTTCTGATATGCCTTTTTGCTGAGCTTTCTCTTTGCTGCTGAGGGACGAAAGGGTCCCGGGAGAACGACACCAGCAGCACAGCTTCTACAGCCGTCGGCTGCATCTGTGGGAACCTTAGCATACTCACAGCTCCTTCACTTGACCAGGAAACCCTCATTTGACCAGCCATAGCCAGCCCAGCTGCATCTGCAACAGCTCTTCCACAACACGGGCCCGCAACGCCTCCTGGCTCTGGTTCAACTTCAGGGCCTCCCAGGGTTTAGGGTTTAGGGCTTAGGGTTTAGGGAAGATTGATTCAGGATGATTCAGGTCGCTCTCACATCAGGACTTCTGTGAGCTTTCGGGGGCTCCGACCCCTCACTCCACCCCCCCCTCCCCCGCTTTCAAGACCCGTGAAGCGTAAGCTCAAGGGGTCAGACTCACAAGTGGACACCTGAAGCTTCAATACGGCTAAAAGGCTGAATCCTGCAGCGTCATCAAAAAACTTCCAGAACAAAAGGGTCGACTAGCTTTTCAGAACATGATGCCTTGGGTTTGTTTTTCATCTTTCAGGTCTAGAGGAAATGGATCGTCATTACCCTGCCTCTGCAAAGGACGGGCCGGACAGCAAGCAAGTCAGTGTCCTTTGCTCGGCACATTCTCAGTGTGTGCGTTTGGCTCGACTCTTTGTTGAGAACAATAATCAGAGACACCAACGTTCCGGCAAGGCACACTGAAGGAACGTTGGCGGCTGCGGTTGCGGCTGCTTCCCCTAGGGAATTTTTTGGGCTTATAAGCCTTTTTTAATGGGTTTTTTCTTTAACCACCCGCCGAGAGCCGAGGTTTATAGGGGCGCCGAGGCACGGATGCAATAATAGAGGAGGCTTCGTGACGTCTGCGATACCAACTGAGAGATCAAGTACGTGCCACTGCCTGCGCGAACAGGTGTAGGAGGTTCACTTAATGAGGTTAAGCTTTCTGCAAGAACTCGCCAAACAGCTTAGCCTGTGGAGGCCTAACCACACTTAATTACGACTTCATGGGCAGCTTTGCCACGCTTGCAATCTCTTCAGGCAAGTGGCCCATGGGAGATTCCCCAACTTTAAATTTTATGAACAGCTTGGCAACGTCCCCCATCTGAAAGCCTCGAAACGACGCAACATCAACGCAGCTCGCGCAGCTAGCCCATGAAGGCTGATGGCATCTCGCACAAAGAGCTTGTCTGCTGCGCAGGCACGGTTCAATGAAGCCTGATGACAGAAGCGCTATTTTCAAGGCGATAGAGCACAGCACACATCAGCAAGCCATCTTCCCTCCAAGTGCAGCAAAGCCGCATGGAAGGCACTGGACAGCGGTGGCTGGAAATGGATCTTCTGCTGAAGGACCGTCAGGGGAACGGTGACGATCACAGCTTTGCCTTCTGACATCTTCTGACCGGTTGCAAGGTTTAGACTCGAATAACTACCGTAAATCTGCACCTTAGATACATGTATGTATAGAAATAGATATACATGTGTATGCATATATATATATATACATGAACCTTAAAAGGGTTATATAATTCTGTTGACCATACTATCCTAAGATATCAGGCAGAAAATGCTAGACTCATGTGCTTCCACCCTCGAGTTGCTACGGCGCGTGCCTAACCCAATGCACCTGAACAAATTTCAAATTTGGCGTGCTCGGCTGCGTGCTTCTTTGCTTTGTCGAACATGCGTACTTGATACAAAGGCTTGGCTTCAACATGCTCGCCAAGCTGGCAAAAAAACATGTCTTGTTGTTGAGCGTCTTCTGGAACCTGGAACCTTTCGGCTTTCAATATCTAACACGGCACAAGGAAGAACGGCGAGCGCAACCAGTTTGGGCTTCGTGACCTTGGGGCCTTGGACCCCCGTGCACGCAGCATCATAGTAGCTTGCACCGATCCTTTGGGCTTTCAAGACGTGACTCCCCAAACCCAAGAACAAGCAGACACACATACATGCACGCACCCACGCACCCACCCACACACACACACACACACACACACACACACACACTCTCTCTCTCTCTCTCCCATGAATGCATGTGTGCGTGTCATGCGCAGCATGTGCCTTGATAGGTCGCGCTGGACGTGTGCACCGTCACCGAATCCTCGAGGGAGATGGAGGTGGCCGCAGTGTGGAAGCGCACGTCCAGGCCCTGCGCCAACTCCCGCACCAGTGCGCCTTACATGATGCAGGGAAAGGAGAAAACCCACGCAGTTACCAACTTTGGAGTTTTGTGTCTGCAGTGTCTCCGGAGGAATGAGAAGCAACAAAAACACCACTGCTTTCACTGCATGCTGAGGCTCTGAAGCCGCCAGCCCTTGCAAAGAGAGCAGACATCATGTCCATGAATACACACTGACACTATGGCAGAGCCCTCTCATTGAACCTTATAAGGGAAACCCTAAGCCCTAAACCCTATAAGTATAAGGACTTCAAAAAAGCTTGAGAGAGGCAAGTCGCAGCTTGGCATCACCTCTCATGTCCTTTCGGCATGGCATGCTTCTGTCAGAAAGGCAAAAGCTAGGCAAAACGGGCTTAGGGTTTAGGGCTTAGGGTTCAGGGTCTTTTTGCTTAGGGGTTAGGGGTTTAGGGCCAACTCAGAGTTCGACCCAAGAAGCAGAAGAGTCTCTCCAAGATGGTGGCGCATCGGGCATATCCTCCACCTGTTTTTTGGGTCATGCTCTTCAGGAGTCTTTATGCACAATTGGAAAACACAAGGGATGGCGCTGATGCAGGACATCACTCCCATCTCCTGACATTGCCGCTGCGCCACCTCGGAATAGAAGACGCCTGAGCGCGACGGTGCTTTCCTCCCTCGCACTCCCGCACTCTTTCTGCACATGAAGAGCTGCCACTGTTGCTTTGCTAAGCCCTAAACCCTAAACCCTAAACCCTAAACCCTAAACCCTAAACCCCAAACCCTAAACCCTAAACCCTAAACCCTAAACCCGAGCCGGGCGTCTGTACATGGCCAACTCCGCCAGTCTTGAGCCCACCTGCTCCGCGCTGGTGCCCCAGTTCTGCTCGCTGCGAACACGCAGCTGCCACTCCAGCAGCGGGTCCTGGTTACGGTGTGCGTTGAAATTCTATGCTCCCCTTAGAACCTTAATAATAGTAATAATAATAAATAATTAAATAATTCCCAAGGGGGATATAGAATGAGGGACCTGAGCACTCTGCTCTGCCAATTTCTACTGGTACCATGGTCAGAGCCAAGCGACGAGACTTTGGTTCATGATCAGCTCCCATGCAGATCCTTGCTTGCCAGTGGCGAATAAGCGAGAGGTCGCAGACTGAGCGGGTGAAGAACAAAGAGTCTTCTCACTTGTGTGTAATATATGATGCTTCTATTCTTGTACTCTTCATCCCCCTAATACGAACACACCCCCCCACCCCCGCAAATCTAAAATTCGCCTCGGCCGGGAAAACCTTATCCGACACCTAAAACCCAAAGCCGAAATCGAGAGTCGCAGCCTTTTGCAGAGATTCAGCTCCAGTCAGCCCTTTAGCCTTAAGCCCTAAACCCAAATTGAACCCTCTGAGCCCCTAAACTCAAGGGCGGAGGCCCTCAACCGCCCACCCCCCCTAGTTCTCAAACAGGTCTAGTATAGGGCTGGGTGCCGGGAGGGTCCGCTAAAAATACTATTTCAAAGCAGGGAGGGGTTTAGTATTTGTAGGAAGCCATTACGCTTCAAAATAACTCTACTAAATGATACTCATATTGCTGTGACATTGTGTGGCAGGCCGCTGAGTGATAAGTCGGCCCCCTTCTGCGCGAGGATCCAACCCACCTTCTGGTCGAACAGCACTTTGGCTTCGGCATAGTGCCTGAAAGCCTGCTGGGCTTTTGATGCAAACAGCCGCTGCAAGAAGCCTTCGCAGATATATGATAGGCTGTCATGTTAGCATGTCAAAAGTCGGCAGCCTCTGCTTTCAGGGTGTCGTTCGCTCGCTGCAAGTGAAGCAGGCGATGCTTGCTGTAGGGCCCTTGGCCGGGAACGATTCTGCTTCTGTCCACAGCGCCGTGTCGCATGCTTGCAGTTGTTAGATACCACGCGCCCAAACGACGTGACTTGAGTTTGGTGGCGGCCTTCGAAGTCAGTGTTGCCGCCGATCTGCTCCAGAGACAAGTTGAAAAATCGAGTCAGCGCCATGATTGGAACATTCTCTTCCTGAGTTCACGGGTTGACTGCAGTGACTGCAGTGGCAAGGACCCTAAACCCTAAACCCTAAACCCTTCAAGGTCCGCGCAGAGCACCTTACTGCCGCAGAGCTTCGCCACCATGAACCCACTGCGCGCCTGCATCTCTTGCTCTCCCTGCCCTTCCAATCCCTTTCATACAACAACTGTAACCCAACCCTTCTGTAACCCTAAACTTTAAACTCTTCAACCCTGAAGCCCTGAAACCCTCAAACCCCTTAAACCCCTTAAACCCCTTAAACCCATTAAAACCCTATAAACCCTTACACCCCTGAATCCTCCTTCAAAGAGGCCTGCGTCGAAGCCTCGGAAGGGCCCCGTCTCAATCGCGGAGGCTCTTCCGCCGACGCGCCCACTCGCTTCCAGAAGCAGCACCTCACCTTGGCACTCCGCGCAGTGCTCCGTCCCATCTGAAGAGGGGAGTTGTCTTGTGCCTTCATAGACAACTCCTAGAACCCTGAAGCAGACATTTTTCCAAAAACATCTGTTTCCCGACTAAGCCGCATTTCAAAAACTAACAAAATACACCCCAAACCCTCAACTACCCTAAACTGACCCTCCAAGGAAACGCCAGGAGGTGCGTCAGGGCCACAGCCGGCCCTCCGAAGCGTCTGGGCGGCCGTGAGCCCCGCCAGCCCGGCTCCCAGCACCAGGATCCGGCCAGCCGGACACACCGAGGCGCACCTCACTCGCGCGAGTTTTTGTGTGCGTGTTTTTTTTGTAGTCTGGGGCGCCTCTCTCTCTCGAATCTCTCGAATCTCTTTGGGGAGAGAGTTCCTGGTGACTAGAAGAAGAGGGATTCTATCCGTTTTTGGCAGGTGGTACTATTAGGAAAAACTCCCAACTTCGACTCTCATTGGCAAACTTTGAGGTGATTCTGCTTCGACGTCGTCGCCTCTCTAACCCGCCTGTTTTTTAATGAGCCCAGAAGTGGACGATGAATCGCTGTGTGGCCTATGCCTATAAACCCCTAAACCCCTAAACCCCTAAACCCCTAAACCCCTAAACCCTAAACCCCACCAGTTACCCCCCTAGGTTGGGTAGAGGAAAGCCCCTCCAATGGCTCCTGGGGCACCCGGAGCGCGCCGGATCGGCGGGGCAGCTCCCAGCCTGCCACTGACTTTTTGGCCAGGCGTTAGAGGGGTTTAGGGTTAATGGGGTTAAACGGGGTTTGGGGTTTAGGGTTTATAGGGTTTATAGGGTTTATGGGGTTTGTAGGGTTTATAGGGTTCATAGGGTTGATAGGGTTTATAGGGTTTATAGGGTTTATAGGGTTTATAGGGTTTATAGGTTATAGGGTTTATAGGGGTTTAGGGTGTTTAGGGTTGAGAGGGTTTGTAGGGCCTAGGGTTTCGACTTTTTGTGCACTTCTGGATTTGCTTCTCGGGTTTCTAGGGCTTCTTTTGCCACCTGCCTGGCAGCCCCGCGGTTCCCTTTGGGTGTAGGGCTTAGAGGGGGTCATGCGAAGCGAGTGCAGAAACATGACATACTGATACGCTGGCACAACATCGTACAACATTGAGGCCTCCGCGCCAAGAGTCGACTGGAGCTGCAGCCTGCAGAATATAGCCGGCTTAATGATTGAAGCTGTTTTGAGGAGGCATTCATGGCCATAATAGCTTTGAATTTGTTTAGCTCGTGCATGTCTGCTTGAAACTGAGCCGCCATGGCAACGCGAGCAGCCCAAACGCTGCTGCAGTTCCAATCTTGACCTTCTCACTCACTTCACTCACTTCACTCACTTGCCACTGCATGCCTGCAACGGGCCACTGCATGCCAAACCAGTCCGAGATCTGCAGCTAAGTTACGGCGCCGCAGCGCATTGGCATAGTCCAATGCCATTGCGGACATCTGTCTCGCAATCCATCTAAAACAGCGAGATGCTGTAATGCTATCAGCCTTTTGAGACATTGGTTCACTTGCGACTGATCACACTGATGTGGAGGCCGCATGCTTCAGTCGCCAGCTGCGGAGGGTTTAGGGTTTAGGGTTTAGGGTTTAGGGTTTAGGGTTTAGGGTTTAGGGTTTCGATTCTTTGCAGGACACCTGGGAGCCCGTGTCTCTGGCCCTGACTCTGATGCCCGGTCATCCCAGGCACGAAGCACAAGTCGCTGGCGAGTCGCGTGCCATCTTTATGGCGCGCAGAGGGCAAATTTTGTGTTTCTGCTCAGCGCACGAGAATCAGATAGTTCAGAAAGGGTGGCGTCGTTCCTCGGAGTGCTGGGAAAGCAGGAAACCCACCGGCCAGAAACAAAAGACACATGGACCTCAGCAATGCCGGAAAGAGGGCGAGAATGTTCAGTGCTGAAAAGGCTCCGCCTGGCTTTGGGACCGCGTAGTACGGATTCCTTTGACACTGAACTCGTCGACCCAGTTCTTGGCAGACCCCAACGACCACCTGCGCAATCACGCTTCTCACGCACTTAGGACGTCGCTTGGAGGCAGAGAACATGGAAAGCCTCTGAAAGCCCATCTATAATCTAAAAATATCCCATACTATGTATATACATATATATATATATATATGATTCAGCCCCGGCGGGCCCCCCCCCCCCTCCCCCCTACCCCCCCCCCCCCCCCCCCCCCCCCCCCCCCAATGGTACCCCCCCCCCCCCCTGTGGTGTGGTTGGGGGTTTTGGTTTTAGGGTTTTAGGGTTTAGGGTTTAGGGTTTAGGGTTTAGGGTTTTAGGGTTTTAGGGTTTTAGGGTTTAGGGTTTAGGGTTTAGGGTTTAGGGTTTTAGGGTTTAGGGTTTAGGGTTTAGGGTTTAGGGTTTAGGGTTTTCCCCGCGGATGGGGTACTAAGATGATCCCCCCCCCCCCTGTGGTGTGGTTGGGGGTTGGTTTTAGGGTTAGGGTTTAGGGTTCAAGGTTTTAGGGTTTAGGGTTTAAGGTTTAAGACTTAAGGTTTAGGGTTTAGGGTTAGGGTTTAGGTTTAGGGTTTGGGGTTTAGGGTTTAGGGTTTAGGGGTTTAGGGTTTAGGGTTTAGGGTTTAGGGTTTAGGGTAGGGTTTAGGGTTTAGGGACCGTAGAGTAGGCTTGGGGGGGGGGGGGGGGGATACCATGGGGGGGGGGGGGGGGGGGCCCAGGACGCTCGACGCTGAACCATATATACACACAAATTCTTTTATGTAAAATTGTCTAAGAGAAAGTTCTAATGCCATGCAATAGCCCTGTCACTGCCTTCATCTCCTCGTCGTTGAATGTTCCGACCACGCACAATCCGGTTGAGGCGGTGATAACATTATACAGAATACGGCGCCACACATCTCTGTGAACCGTGCATTCCGGGTGAAATGCAAAGGTCAGTGATGAGGCGGGGTGCCGGATCCCTTGCAAATCCAGCTGGCAGAACTTTAGATCCATCCGCTCATACCACCGCTTGACATACTTCTCCTTTTGTCTCCAGTACCCTCCAAGCTCTGACCAATCTTGGACATCCGAGGCCAAAATCGAGATCTTGGCCACTCCTCGCTTTCCTGTACGGGTTTGGGACAGCATTCCTTGCTGACTGCGGGGCCAAGAAGGTTCCATCCAGGTGCAGGCCGAGGCGACATATATATATATATATATGTATATATATATATATATATATGTATATATGTATATATATATATATATATCCCCCCTCATGACCTCTACACATATATATATATATGTATGTAAATATAAATATAAATAAATAAATATACCTGGAACCCCGACAACCCAATTATTTTTGGTCGTTGGGTTTTTTACGGGTTTTTACGGGCGTTTAGGGGGAATTACGGGCGTTTAGGAAATTTATGGGCGTTCTGCTTTTGGCTCTTGAAATTACGGATAATTATGGGCGTTTAGTGGTTTGTGAGGATTGGTGCAGAATTATGGGCGTTCAGGGGTTTTATGGGCGTTTAGGGGTTTCCGGGTTCATCCAAACAAACAGGGCTGAATATGCCAAAAACAACAAGCCCTGAGCCCCTGAAAACCTTATCATCCCAAAGCCCTATATAAGCCCTTCACCCGAAGCCTGCAGGGATTTTGCTAACCCAAGCTTCCTCCTAAAAGACCCCTGGGACCCCACCCTGCTCAAAACCTCAAGCATTTTGGGACCCCATTTTGGCCATTGAGGTTTTTTGGGGATTTGCTTTGAAAGGGTTTTTTGGAATTTCCTGGGCCGGCCTGGCCATAAAGCCTGCAGGTTTTGTAGGGTTTTATAGGGTGTTAGGGTTCTTGCAAGGGTTTTAGGCTTCTAGGGTTTTAAGGCCTTTTTGGGTTTAGGGCTTGATGGGCTTAACGGAAAGAATCCACGCATAAAAACGCCTATAAAACACCGCTAAAAAACGGTAACAATCCATAAGTGGACTGGCGTGGAAAGGTCACGGAAAGGCTTTAGGCTCTGTGATGCCTTGAAAAAACCTTCAGATCCAACAACTCATGCAGCCCACCCCTCGAAATATAGAACCCATAATTCCACACGGAAAGCTGTGAACTCCCTACGAAAAACCCGAAATCTACGGCAAACCCCTGAAATCTACGGAAAGCCGCCTGAAATCCCCAAACCCCTGAAACTGAAGCTTGACCTACAATCCAGAGGACCCCTAAACTCTAAAGCCCTCAAACCCAGGGGCCCACGGAAACAGGGGCTTTCCGTAGACTTCAGGGGGTTTTCCGTAGATTTCGTGTTTACCGTAGGGAGTTCACAGCTTTCCGTGGAATTATGGGTTCTATGTTTCGAAGGGTGGGCTGAGCTGTTGGATCTGAGAGTTTTTCAAGGCATCACAGAGCCTAAGGCCTTTCCGTGATCTTTCCGCGCCAGTCCCAATTATGGATTTTTACGGTTTTTTACGGTTTTTTACGGTTTTTTACGGTTTTTTACGGCTTTTTTACGGTTTTTTATGGGCGTTTTTGCGTGGATTCTTTCCGTAAGGGCCCACGGAAACCCCACGGAAAGCCTAAATCAACAAGTTTACGGGCGAATTACGGGTTTTTACGGGCGTTTAATAAAGATTACGGGCGTCTGGGCTGCTATTGCCGATCCTAGCGATCCTAGCAGCTGGAAAAAACAGTCCAACTTCGCAACTGTCGTGGCAAGGGAACGAAAAATGAGGTTAACAAATCCGGTCCAATTCAACCCACACCTATACCCCAAACCCCTCGGAAGTCCTGGCTGGAGCTTATATGGTGAATAGGGCTTATATGGGTTTGTCTACAGGGTCTCCTCATATACGGTCGTGTGGCAGAACCGTTATACCCCAACCCCACCCCAACCTATAAACCCTGCAAGTCCTGAGGCTTAGGGTCTGGGGTTTGTTTCGTCTTCTCATAATAAGTGTCGCTTGTGCTTGGAGGTCGGCAGGGTTGGTGTTAAAGACTCAGAATAACCTATATTGTTGTGCTATACAGGGCTTCGAGAAAGGTTGGCTGAGGCTTAGGGTCTCTGGGGTCCGGGGTTATCAAGTCTCCTGATAAGTGTCGCTTGGGCAGGTCCATATATCGTTGGTCTATACAGGGCTTCGGGAAAGGTTTGAGAAGGATTGTGGCTCGGATTTTACAGTTGGGTTCGCCGGAGCATTCCTGTGTTCCCTCTCTAAACCCCTAAACCCTTCAACCTTGCAGGAGCTGGAAGGGGACAGGGTTCAGGCTTCACTATAAGCTTGGTGCTTGGTGGGTTGTATTGGTACATTTTATTATGCCGAATTCTCATTTCCCCGATTTTGCAAGTACGGGCGTTTCCGGTAAAATCCTAATTCTCCCCGATCTCGGAATTACGGGCGTTTCCCGTAAAATCCTAATCCTCCCCGGTCTCGGAATTACGGGCGTTTCCCGTAAAATCCTAATCCTCCCCGATCTCGGAATTACGGGCGTTTCCCGAATTACGGGCGTTTGTTTTTTTTTCGGGCGTTTCCTAAAAAACCCGGTTTTTTCCAAACAACCAAAAGTAATAGGGTCTTTGTGCGTGGGCCTGCCTAAGCAGCGGGTTGACAAGAAGTTCGCCAGGATCGGCAACTCTTGCCTTAGATGCAGAGCAAAAGGCCCAATGGAGACAAGAATGCGGCAGAAGCGCTCAAAAGGCACGGGAGAATACAAGAATAGACAACCAAACATGATGAATAGCATCCCATAAATATCATAGAATATCATATCATACTTGAATACCACACATAACCAAATGCAGTGAGAGATTGTGCATAGTGGCCTGCAGTGGGAACCAGTCGCTCAGTCCTTCAGCCACTCAGACACTCACAAGGGTCTAAGTGACTTGGTTTTATCGACTGAGTGACTGAGCGCGACCGGTTTTAAATTCGGGCCGCTGTGCACGCTCTCCTCACTTGCTCGGCTTTTCTATGATAACATTAAAATATGGTGCTTGATCTCCTAGCGCAATCACATCGGCTATACCAGTGCAATCATATGAAAGTTTACGAAAAAGAGAAAACATAAAATCATCAAGAATGTTATATGACGTTATGTAAATATGATAACTCGTGATCTACTAACATAGCACCATCATGACACACTAGAATGAGGAGCACAATAGAGAACAAAGATCAAACTAAAATAGAACACGACTACAATAACAGAACACGACTACAATAACAGAACCGCCGCGCTGTCGCTCACGTTTGGTCTTGGGATGTTCCCCCTTCTACTCACAGTTCTTAATAGGGATTACGGTACCCCCCCCCCGCCCCATTATAATCCCAATTGAGGACTTTTGGTATAAGGGGGAACATCCCAAATTTGGTCCCTCAACGACTCTGCGCCAAGTCACGAGCTTCCACAGAAGGGAAGGGCCACGAACAAAGTTCCAGTTGGATCCAGCGGCAGGCCTTCCAAGCCCCCGAGCTCTTCTAGGACCTGCAGCAGTGTCTCGCACCTGAGATGTGGGGAGTTCTTGCCCGGTTCGCATCTACTGCTGCTTCCCTTTCGGGAGCATGATGCCGACAGGTTGTGCGTATGTCTGGAGCTGTGGTTGGGGTGGGATGGGCAGCATATGTGTGGTTGCTGGAGTCAACTCGCATCACTTGTCAAGGCGTGGTCAATCTCAACACCCCAACGCCCATAAACCCCTCTAACCAACCAAGCGCACGAAACCCATCTAAAACCCAACGAAAGCCCTCTAAACCCATCCCAAACCCTATGCAAAAGCCCAAAAGAAACCCTCTCGAATCCCCCCCCCCCCCCCAAAAAAAAAAAAAAAAAAAACTCCCTAAGCCCCGGCGGCGGCTCGCGGAGGGCCCGGCGGCAGGGCGCGAAGAAGTCCTGCGGCGACTCGAAGTCTTGGCCGGGCCCATACCGGATCTCGTGGATCTGCCCGTCCAGCTCGAGGCCTTTTTTTGTTGGGCGATCTTTGGTTTGCTTTCTTTTTTGTTTGGGTTTGTAGGTTGCTGTTGCTTATTTCGTTTTAAAGTACCTCAGCCTCCTGGTACAAACAGGCAAAGAAAAGAAGACATACTCTGAAATAGGTACCCGCAGTTCCCAGACTTGGAGAGTGACAAGGATGTGCCATAACAAAAAGACGAAGCCCTGCAGCATCCTCATACATCCTCTATAAAGATCTCCCCTGAACCCTAAACTCTAAACCCCAATCAAACCAAAAACATTAAAAGAAAAAAACACCCCCTGCAGCTTCGCGTCGCGCAGGCCAACCAGCGGCCGCAGGCTGCGTCAGCAAGGCACCAGGAGGCCGAGGCCAAGCCATTTTTCTTTCACTAGCAAGAATAATGCATATAATTTGTGACTAACCGTCCTTAGTAGGGATGATAAGAATCCTGATGCAGGACTGTTAGTTTTAGGGGGAACATCCCAACATAAAATAGTCTTCGGTGGCCTTTGAGCCCAGATTTCCTGATGGAAGTTACGGCAAGGGTCGGGCTGCTTCGTCTCTTGTTTTAAGGACAGGAATGATCACAGGTACGTTTCGTGTAGAGGCGTTGCTGCCACTGCTGCTTGCATGCCCGCCCCCGTCTACACCAAGAAATATCACGGCAGCGCCTTGGCGCTCAAACGCAATCGCTGTGGGCTTCAAGGGTCTCCACAGTAGCACAATCGAACCTCCGCTTTCCGACCCTGCCTGTTCGTCTTCACCCGTCGTGTGCTCGGGCGGTGAGGGATCTGGCAAGGGCAGCGGCATCCCTGGCGGCAGGCAAAGAGCTGAGATTCATCGAAAACTCGCAGGCTCCAGAGATGCATCTCACATGGCAGTGCGGCGCTGCATTTTCAAAGGCCGAAGTAGTTTCGGCTTGATCCAAAAGACCTGCAAATTGTGGCACACTTGGATGGGCGTGGTTCCGCGACATTCTGTGGCGCCATGCCTGGTCGTCCGTCAGCCGAACCTTCCAGCGGTGGCTGTCAGCGCCATACGCTTCCAAGGTGCCGATCCTGTGAGGTCTCAAAACATGCGCCCGCTGAAGCATCCAGACGAACTAAAGATCAAGAGCTCAGAGCGGCGCATCCCATTGGTGCCTCACACGAACACGATCATGCATGTGTTTTAAGGTTTCCTCTCTCTCTCTCTCTCTCTCTGAATGTGTATATAATGTGTATCATGTATGCACACATTCATTCTTCTTTGTGCGCTCAAGGGAAATAAATGGCCCATTCTCGGCAACAATCTGGTGCACGACGATGCCATGCCCGGGCCTTTGTTCTTGACTAGCCCCTCCAAGCGCACTTGATCGTGCACCTGAGAGGGCCCCCCCCATTGTCTGCCATGGCACACCGGACGGACTATACGGAGTGCGATGGCAACTTGTTCATGGTAGCTCACATGGTGCATTCTTCTTAGCAGTAGCTCTGTGTGTGTGGCGCTTGAAAACCCAACACATCTTTCGATGCAGTGTCGGTTCACTTCTGCTTACTATGGGCGGGCTTCCGGAAATTCTGAGGCTCATGCATGCAGGATTGGCTCTCCCACGTTGGTTGCCTCTGCTTCTGCCACTGCCATCTCGGACCTGCCATCCTGGCATGTAGCTCCCACAGCCCCCCCCAAAAGGAATGGGGAACAAGGACTATACGACTGCAGAAATTTCAGGAATCACCAGTAGCCACCCATGCAAGCACTATTCAGGAGTCCAACGGCTGATCATCGGGGCTGTTTCCCGGACCCCACACAAGTCACACGCCTCACTGACCAGCCAGCTGTCCAAATGTCGCACGGCAACCTTCGCGGCCTCATCGGGTCCACGCATATTTGCGCGTTGCCGTCACTTAACCCTAAACCCTGAACCCTATAAACCCTAAACGCTATAAATTGGCTATAAACCCTAAACTCAAAACCCTAAACCTGAGCATCCTGGCCTGGGGCGAGAGGCCCATCTCCACCAACCGCTCTAGAGCAGCACAATGATGCCTCAGAAGCGAAAAAGGCCGCAGAGGCTAGAAATATAGGTACTTCCCAAGCTAGGGGTGCCCCTTTTATACCCCAAAGTAGAAGAAACTCCCCGGGACCCGCCAAAAAGGTACTCCCCGCCCCCTATTTTCGGAAGCCCCCATATCAACGACTGCGCGCAGGCAACGCGTCCCGTCAGGTTCTCCGGGTCTCTGGCCGCATGGTTGCATCATCTTCGCCGCTTGGGGTCGGTGTGGGCCGAGTCTGCCAAGTCTAGTTTAGGGGTTATAGGGTTTATAGGGTTTATAGGGCTTATAGGGCTATAGGGCTATAGGGTTTAGGGCCAGCTTTGGGGGATTCTTGTCCGCAGCATGCCCTGACACCCCTCCATCGGCATCGGCCTGCTTGGTGTGCACCACTGGTGGTGGCATCGGAGCTTGTCTGGAGGGCCCACCTAAGCGAAGGGTGCAGGAAGTGCCACCTGGATCCTATATCCCTTCTGAAAAACTGACAATGACGGGCTGCATGCTGCATGCAGATCGCAACTCTGGGGAAAGAACTGCCACCGCCAGCACCGCCGCCACCGCCAAGCCAAGTGGGCCTGGCGGGCGCGACGGAAAGCTCGTCCCAAAAAGCAAAAAGTGTCGAGCCAAACTCAACCCGGACACAGACTGTCACCGCAGCACTCGGCTAGTCTCGGAACAGCTTTCCAAGCGAAAGAAACTGCTGCAGACGTCATAAGATGGACTGCCCTCAAAAATTAGAAGCCCAACTCCGATTGGGGTGGTCCCGGCCTTGTGATCTTGCTGAAGGACTCCTCCATGCCGGTGAAGAACTTGTGCACCCCATGTTCCATCTGGCAGCAATGTACATAAAAAAAGGGGTCTGATTGCTTTTATATTTCCTCTCTCTCTCTCTCTCTCTCCCTCTCTCTCTGTCTCTAGTCCCCTCAGGTTGACCGAAGGGGTTGGAAATATTTCCAATCTCCCAAGCACCCGGCTTCTTTCAGGGCAGCTTCGGTCTTTGACCCTGCGTGGCACGTGGTCTGTGGCACGTGGCTTTCATGGAGGTTCTTCCGATGAGAGCTCCCGGCGTGGCCTGCCGACCTGAGGTTGAAGTCTCCGCTTCCCGTCCGCGTCCGCATGGCCTTCGAGCAGACTCGTGTGAGCTTTACAAGTACTCAGAGCAGCTCATCGAGTGGGAGAATCCGAGAATCCGAGTGGCAGTGGCGGAGGGCGCGTTGAGGCGACTTCGTTTGGGCACTGAACGGCTGCAGTCTGTGTCATGGTGCGGACATTCCAATGGCGCGATGGATGTGGCATGCGAGTGTTATGCTCCAGGCTCCAAGCGTGAACCCTTTTTCGCGACGAAGCGATCACCTCTGGTTGAACTCAGCCAAGACATCCTCCACCTTTCGGTTCTTTGTTTCCTCGGCGTCTCCGCATGCTGTTGCGCCTGGTGCCTACCAAGACCTTCTGAAGACAAGATATCACAACTCCCACTCAGGGCTCTGCTGGCAGATTCTTCTTGACGACGAAGATGCCAGCGAAAAGGACCTTGGAACGAAACTTGCGGCCTCCTGAGTCTTGAGGGACTGATGCACTCGTCGCCATCGGATCTGCAGGCAAAGGCGCCAGAACACTGGGTGCGAACGCCAGGTTCGAGCCCAAAGAGCGCTGAAGCACCTCACATCGTCGAGGGCAGCACAATATTCCGCATAAGTACTTTAGAAATATATATATATACATATATATATATATATGTATTTCTTTATTGCTCTGTTACATGAATATATTTGTACATCATCATCATATAGCACTGTTAT